>JAJHUQ010000051.1:2152500-2155000 GCA_035773235.1 Eospalax fontanierii | reverse complement strand
ACTAACCCTAACCCTAACCCTAACCCTAACCCTGACACAAACCCTAACCCTAACCAAAACCCTAACCCTAACCCTAATCCTAACCCTAATGCTAACCCTAAACCTAATCCTAACACTAACCCTAGTCCTAACCCTAACCCTAACCCAAACACTTACACTAACTCTAAGCCTAAACTTAACCCTAAATCAAAACCTAACCCTAAACCTAACCCTAACCCGAACCCAAACCCTAACCCTAACCCTAACCCTAACTGAAATACTTATCCTAAACGTAACCCTAACCCTAATGCTAACCCTAAACCTAATTCAAACTCAAACCCTAACCCTAATCCTAACCCTAAACCTAACCTTAACCCTTACCCAAACCCAAACTCTAAACATAACTCTAATCGGAACCCTAACCCTAACCGTAATCCTAACCCGAACCCTAACCATAACCCTAATCCAACACCTCACCCTAACCCTAACTCTAACCCTAACCCTAACCCTAACCCTAACCCTAAATCAAATCCTAAACCTAACCCTAACCCTAACCTTAACCTAACCCTAACCCTAACTGAAACACTAATCCTAAACCTAACCCTAACCCTAATGCTAACCCTAAACCTAATTCAAACTCAAACCCTAACACTAATCCTAACCCGAACCCAAACCCTAACCCTAACCCTAAACCTAAACCAAAATATAACCCAAACCGAAACTCTAAACCTAACCCTATACCTAACCCTAAACCCTAACCCTAACACTTACCCTAACCATAACCCAAACCTAAACACAAACCCTAACCCTAATCCTAACCCTAAACCTAACCCTAATCCTAGTCCTATCCCTAACCCTAACCGTAACCCTAACCCTAACCTTAACCCTTACCCAAACCCAAACTCTAAACCTAACTCTAATCGGAAGCCTAACCCTAACCCTAATCCTAATCCTAACCCTAACCATAACCCTAATCCAACACCTCACCCTAACCCTAACTCTAACCCAAACCCTAACCTAAACCTAACTATAAACCAAACCCAAACCCTAACCCTAACCCTAACCCTAACCCTAACCCTATCCCTAAACCTAACCCAAACCCTAACCCTAACCCTAATCATAACCCTAATGCTAATCCTAAACCTAACCCTAACACTAATCCTAGTCCTAACCCTAACCCAAACCCTTACACTAACCCTAAGCCTAATCCTAACCCTAAATCAAACCCTAACTCTAACCCTAACCCTAACCCGAACCCAAACCCTAACCCTAACCCTAACCCTAAATGAAATACTTATCCTAAACCTAACCCTAACCCTAATGCTAACCCTAAACCTAATTCAAACTCAAATCTAACCCTAATCCTAACCCTAAAACTAACCTTAACCCTTACCCAAACCCAAACTCTAAACATAACTCTAATCGGAACCCTAACCCTAACCCTAATCCTAACCCTAACACTAACCATAACCCTAATCCAACACCTCACCCTAACCCTAACTCTAAACCTAACCATAACCCTAACCCTAACCCTAACCCTAACCCTAACCCTAACCTAACCCTAAACCTAACCCTAACTCAAACCCTCACTCTAACACTAAACCAAACCCTAACCCTAACACTAACCCAAACCATAACCCAAATAATAACCCTAATCCTAACCCTAACCTTAACGCTCATCCTTATCCTAACCCTAACCCTAACCCTAATTCTAAACCTAACCCTAACCCTAACCCTAACCCTAACCCTAACCCTAACACAAACCCAAACCCTAATTTTAACACAAACCCTAACCCTAATCCTAACTCCAACCCTAAACCTAACCCAAACCCTAATCCTAACCCTAACGCTAAACCTAACCCTAAGCCAAACCCTAACCCTAACCCTAACCCTTACCCTATCCCTAACCCTAACCCTAAACCAAACCCTAACCCTAAACCTAAATCTAACCCTAATGCTAACCCTAAACCTAACCCTAACACTAACCCTAGTCCTAACCCTAACCCTAAACCAAAAGCTAACACTAACCCTAACCCTAACCCTAACCCTAAATCAAACCCTAACCCTAACCCTAACCCTAACCCGAATCCAAACCTAACCCTAACCCTAACCCTAACTGAAATACTTATCCTAAACCTAACCCTAACCCTAATGCTAACCCTAAACCTAATTCAAACTCAAACCCTAACCCTAATCCTAACCCTAAAGCTAACCTTAACCCTTACCCAAACCCAAACTCTAAACATAACTCGAATCGGAACCCTAACCCTAACCCTAATCCTAACCGTAACCCTAACCATAACCCTAATCCAACAACTCACCCTAACCCTAACTCTAACCCAAAGCCTAACCTAACCCTAACTCTAAACCAAACCCAAACCGTAACCCTAACCCTAACTCTAACCCAAACCCTAACCTAACCCTAAACCTAACCCTAACTCAAAACCTAACTCTAACACTAACCCAAACCCTAACCCTAACACTAACCCAAACCATAACCCAAATAATAACCCTAATCCTA
>JAJHUQ010000051.1:2140000-2150000 GCA_035773235.1 Eospalax fontanierii | reverse complement strand
AATCGGAACCCTAACCCTAACCCTAATCCTAACCCTAACCCTAACCAAAACCCTAATCCAACACCTCACTCGAACCCTAACTTTAACCCAAACCCTAACTTAACCCTAACTCTAAACCAAACGCAAACCCTAACCCTAACCCTAACTCTAACCCAAACTCTAACCTAACCCTAAACCTAACCCTAACTCAAACCCTAACTCTAACACTAAACCAAACCGTAACACTAACCCTAACCCTAACCCTAACTCAAACACTAACCCTAACCCTAACCCCAACCCTAACCCTCACCCTTACCCTAACCCTAACCCTAACCCTAACCCTAATCCTAACCCTAATTCTAATCCTAACCCTAACCCTAACCCTAACCCTAACCCTAACCCTAACCCTAACCCAAACTCTAACCCTAACCCTAATTCTAACCCTAAACCTAACCCTAACCCTAACCCTAACCCAAACCCAAACCCTAATCTTAACACAAACCTTAACCCTAATCCTAACCCTAACCCTAACCCTAACCCAAACCCTAACCCTAAACCTAACCCTAACCCAAACACTAACCCTAACCCTAACCCAAACCCTAACCCTAACCCTAATCCTAACCCTAATGCTAACCCTAAACCTAACCCTAACACTAACCCTATTCCTAAACCTAACCCTAACCCAAACCCTTACACTAACCCTAAGCCTAACCCTAACCCTAACCCTAACCCTAACCCTAACCCTAACCCTAACCCTAACCCTAACCCTAACCCTAAACCAAAACCTAACCCTAACCCTAACTCGAACCCAAACCCAAACCCTAACCCTAATCCTAACCCTAATGCTAACCCTAAACCTAACCGTAACACTAACCTAGTCCTAACCCTAAACCTAACCCAAACCCTTACACTAACCCTAACCCTAATCCTAACCCTAATGCTAACCCTAGTCCTAACCCTAACCCTAATCCAAACCCTAACCCTAACCCTAACCCTAACCCTAACCCAAACCCTAACCCTAACCCTAATCCTAACCCTAATGCTAACCCTAAACCTAACCCTAACACTAACCCTAGTCCTAACCCTAACCCTAACCCAAACCACTACACTATACCTAAGCCTAACACTAACCCTAAATCAAATCCTAACCCTAACCCTAACCCTAACCCGAACCCAAACCCTAACCCTAACCCTAACCCTAACTGAAGTCCTTATCCTAAACCTAACCCTAACCCTAATGCTAACCCTAAACCTAATTCAAACTCAAAACCTAACCCTAATCCTAACCCTAAACCTAACCTTAACCCTTACCCAAATCCAAACTCTAAACATAACTCTAATCGGAACCCTAACCCTAACCCTAATCCTAACCCTAATGCTAACCCTAGTCCTAACCCTAACCCTAATCCAACACCTCACCCTAACCCTAACTCTAACCCTAACCCTAACCATAACCCTAATCCAACACCTCACCCTAACCCTAACTCTAACCTTAACCCTAACCCTAACCCTAACCCTAACCCTAACCCTAACCCTAAGCCTAACCTAACCCTAAACCGAACCCTAACTCAAACCCTCACTCTAACACTACACCAAACCCTAACCCTAACACTAACCCAAACCATAACCCAAATAATAACCTTAATCCTAACCCTAACCTTAACGCTCATCCTTATCCTAACCCTAACCCTAACCCTAATTCTAAACCTAACCCTAACCCTAACCCTAACCCTAACCCTAACCCTAACACAAACCCAAACCCTAATTTTAACACAAACCCTAACCCTAATCCTAACTCCAACCCTAAACCTAACCCAAACCCTAACCCTAATCCTAACCCTAACCCAAACCCTAATCCTAACCCTAATGCTAACCCTAAACCTAACCCTAACACTAACCTAGTCCTAACCCTAAACCTAACCCAAACACTTACACTAACCCTAACCCTAATCCTAACCCTAACCCTAACCCTAATCCTAACCCTAATGCTAACCCTAAACCTAACCCTAACACTAACTCTAGTCCTAACCCTAACCCTAACTCAAACCCTAACACTAACCCTAACCCTAACCCTAACTTTATCCCTAACCCTAATCCTAACTGAAACACTAATCCTAAACCTAACCCTAACCCTAATGCTAAACCTAAACCTAATTCAAACTCAAACCCTAACCCTATTCCTAACCCATTCCCAAACCCTAACACTAACCCTAACCCTAACCCTAACCCTAACCCTAACCCTAACTCGAACCCAAACCCAACCCCTAACCCTAATCCTAACCCTAATGCTAACCCTAAAACTAACTCAAACTCAAACCCTAATCCTAACCCTAACCCTAACCCAAAACCTAACCCTAACCCTAAACTTAACCCTAACCCTAACCCTAACCCTAACCATAACACTAAACCTAATTCTAACTAAAACCCAAACCCTAACCCTAACCCAAACCCAAACCGTAATCTTAACACAAACCCTAACCCTAAACCTAAGCCTAACCCTAACCCTAACCCAACCCCTAACCCTCACCATAACTCTAACCCAAACCCGAACCCTAACCCTAAGCCTAACCCAAATCCTTAACCTAACCCTAAAACTAACCCTAACCCGAACCCTAACCCTAACCCAAACCCTAACCCAAACCCAAACCATAACCCTAACCCTAACGCTAACCCTAACCCTAACCCTAACCCTAACGCTAACCCTAACCATAACCCTAACTCTAACCCTAAACCTAACCAAACCTAAATCCTAACCCAAACCCTAATCCTAACACTAACCCTAACCGTAAACCTAAACCCTAACCCTATTCCTAAGCCTAACCCTAACCTTAACACAAACCCTAACCCTAAACGTAACCTTAATCCAAACCCTAACCCTAACCCTAATCCACACAGAAACCATAATCTTAACACAAACCCTAACCCTAATCCTAACCCTAACCCTAACCCTAAACCAAAAGCTAACCCTAACCCTAACCCTAATCCTAACCCTAACCCTAACCCAAACCCTAATACTAACCCTAACCCTAACCCTAACCCTAACTCAAACCCTATTCCTAACCCTAACTCTAACCCGAACCCAAACCCTAACCCTAACTCTAAACCTAACCCAAAACCTAAACCAAACCCCAACACTACCCTTAAACCAAATCCTAAATCTAACCCTAAACCTAAACCTAATTCAAACTCTAACCCTAACCCTAACACAAACCCTAACGCTAACCCTAATTCTAACTGAAACCCTAACACTAACACTAACCCTAACCCAAACCCTAACAATAACCCTAAACCTAAACCTAACCCCTAACCCTAAAAGTAACCCTAACCCTAAACCTAACCATTACCCAAACCCTAACCCTAACCCTAAACCTAACTGAAACACTAATCCTAAACCTAACCCTAAGCCTAATGCTAACCCTAAACCTAATTCAAACTCAAACCCTAACCCTAATCCTAACCCGAACCCAAACCCTAACCCTAACCCTAAACCTAACCCAAAACATAACCCAAACTGAAACTCTAACCCTAACCCTATCCCTAACCCTAACCCTAAACCCTAACCCTAACACTAACCCTAACCATAACCCAAAACTAAACCCAAACCCTAACCCTAATCCTAATACTAACCGTAATCCTAGTCCTAACCCTAACCCTTACCCTAACCCAAACCCTAACACTAACCCTAACCCTAACCCTAAATCAAATCCTAAACCTAACCCTAACCCTAACCCTAACGCAAACCATAACCCAAATAATAACCCTAATCCTAACCCTAAACCTAACCCTCATCCTTATCCGAACCCTAACCCTAACCCTAATTCTAACCCTAAACCTAAGCCTAACCCAAAACCTAACCCTAACCCTAACCCTAACCATAATCTTAACACTAACCCTAACCCTAAAAGTAACCCAGATTCAAACCTAACCCTAACCCAAACCCTAACCCTAACCCTAACCCAAACCCTAAACCTAACCCTAATCCTAACCCTAATGCTAACCCGAAACCTAACTCAAACTCAAACCCTAACCCAAAGTCTAACCCTAAACCAAAACCTAACCCTAACCCTAACCCTAACTAAAACCCTAACCCTAACCCTAACCCTAACCCTAACCCTAACCCTAATCCTAACCCTAACCCTAACCCTAACCCAAACCCTAACGCTAAACGTAACCCTAACCCAAACACTAACCCTAACCCTAACCCAAACCCTAACCCTAACCCTAATCCTAACCCTAATGCTAACCCTAAACCTAACCCTAACACTAACCCTATTCCTAAACCTAACCCTAACCCAAACCCTTACACTAACCCTAAGCCTAACCCTAACCCTAAATCAAACCCTAACCCTAACCCTAACCCGAACCCAAACCCTACCCCTAACCGTAACCCTAACTGAAATACTTATCCTAAACCTAACCCTAACCCTAATGCTAACCGTAAAGCTAATTGAAACTCAAACCCTAACCCTAATCCTAACACTAAAACTAACCTTAACCCTTACCCAAACCCAAACTCTAAACATAACTCTAATCGGAACCCTAACCCTAACCCTAATCCTAACCCTAAGCCTAACCATAACCCTAATCCAACACCTCATCCTAACCCTAACTCTAACCCAAAGCCTAACCTAACCCTAACTCTAAACCAAACCCAAACCGTAACCCTAACCATAACTCTAACCCAAACCCTAACCTAACCCTAAACCTAACCCTAACTCAAACCCTAACTCTAACACTAACCCAAACCCTAACCCTAACACTAACCCAAACCATAACCCAAATAATAACCCTAATCCTAACCCTAACCTTAACCCTCATCCTTATACTAACCCTAACCCTAACCCTAATTCTAAACCTAACCCTAACCCTAACCCTAACCTTAACCCTAACCTTAAACCTAACACAAACCCAAACCCTAATTTTAACACAAACATTAACCCTAATCCTAACTCCAACCCTAAACCTAACCCAAACACTAACCCTAACCCTAACCCTAACCCAAACCCTAACCCTAACCCTAACCTTAACCCTAACCCTAACCCTAACCCAAACCCTAACCCTAACCCTAATCCTAACCCTAATGCTAACCCTAAACCTAACCCTAACACTAACCCTAGTCCTAACCCTAACCCTAACCCAAACCCTAACACTAAACCTAAACCTAACCCTAACCCTAAATCAAACCCTAACCCTATCCCTAACCCTAACCCGAACCCAAACCCTAACCCTAACCCTAACCCTAACTGAAACACTAATCCTAAACCTAACCCTAACCCTAATGCTAATCCTAAACCTAATTCAAACTGAAACCCTAACCCTATTCCTAACCCGAACCCAAACACTAACCCTAACCCTAAACCTAACCCAAAACATAACCCAAACCGAAACCCTAACCCTAAATCTAACCCTAACCCTAAACCCTAACCCTAACACTAACCCTAATATTAACCCAAACCTAAACCCAAACCCTAACCCTAATCCTAACCCTAACCCTAACCCTAATCCTAGTCCTAACCCTAACCCTAACCCTAACCCTAACACTAACACTAACCTTAAGCCTTACCCAAACACAAACTCTAAACCTAACTCTAATCGGAACCCTAACCCTAACCCTAATCCTAACCCTAACCCTAACCAAAACCCTAATCCAACACCTCACCCGAACCCTAACTTTAACCCAAACCCTAACTTAACCCTAACTCTAAACCAAACGCAAACCCTAACCCTAACCCTAACTCTAACCCAAACTCTAACCTAACCCTAAACCTAACCCTAACTCAAACCCTAACTCTAACACTAAACCAAACCCTAACACTAACCCTAACCCAAATCATAACCCAAATAATAACCCTAATCCTAACCCTAACCCTAACCCTCATCCTTACCCTAACCCTAATCCTAACCCTAACCCTAATCCTAACACTAATTCTAATCCTAACCCTAACCCTAACCCAAAACCTAACCCTAAACCTAACCCTAACCCTAATCTTAACACTAACCCTAACCCTAACACTAACCCAGATTCAAACCTAACCCTAACCCTAACCCTAACCCAAACTCTAACCGTAACCCTAATTCTAACCCTAATGCTAAACCTAAACCTAACTCAAACTCAAACCCTAACCCTAAGCCTAACCCTAACCCAAACGCTAACCCTAACCCTAACCCTAACCCTAACTAAAACCCTAACACTCACCGAACCCGATCGCAAACCCTAACCCTAACCCGAAACTTAACCAAAAACCTAAACCTAAATGTAATCCTAAACCAAACCCTAACCCTAACCCTAACCCTAACCCTAACCCTAACCTTAACCCTAACCCATACCCTAACCCTAACCCTAACCCAAAACCTAAACCCAACCGTAAACCTAACCCTAACCCTAAACCAAGAACTAACCCTAAACCTAACCCTAAGCCAAACCCTAACCCTAACCCTTATCCTAACCCATTCCCAAACACTAACACTAACCCTAACCCTAAACCAAAACCTAACCCTAACCCTAACTCGAACCCAAACCCAAACCCTAACCCTAATCCTAACCCTAATGCTAACCCTAAACCTAACCGTAACACTAACCTAGTCCTAACCCTAAACCTAACCCAAACCCTTACACTAACCCTAACCCTAATCCTAACCCTAATGCTAACCCTAGTCCTAACCCTAGCCCTATTCCTAACCCTAACCCTAACCCTAACCCTAACCCTAACCCAAACCCTAACCCTATCCCAAATCCTAACCCTAACCTTAACCTTAAACCTAACCCTAACACTAACCCTAGTCCTAACCCTAACCCTAACCCAAACCATTACACTATACCTAAGCCTAACACTAACCCTAAATCAAATCCTAACCCTAACCCTAACCCTAACCCGAACCCAAACCCTAACCCTAACCCTAACCCTAACTGAAGTCCTTATCCTAAACCTAACCCTAACCCTAATGCTAACCCTAAACCTAATTCAAACTCAAAACCTAACCCTAATCCTAACCCTAAACCTAACCTTAACCCTTACCCAAATCCAAACTCTAAACATAACTCTAATCGGAACCCTAACCCTAACCCTAATCCTAACCCTAATGCTAACCCTAGTCCTAACCCTAACCCTAATCCAACACCTCACCCTAACCCTAACTCTAACCCTAACCCTAACCATAACCCTAATCCAACACCTCACCCTAACCCTAACTCTAACCTTAACCCTAACCCTAACCCTAACCCTAACCCTAACCCTAACCCTAACCCTAAGCCTAACCTAACCCTAAACCGAACCCTAACTCAAACCCTCACTCTAACACTACACCAAACCCTAACCCTAACACTAACCCAAACCATAACCCAAATAATAACCTTAATCCTAACCCTAACCTTAACGCTCATCCTTATCCTAACCCTAACCTTAACCCTAATTCTAAACCTAACCCTAACCCTAACCCTAACCCTAACCCTAACCCTAACCCTAACACAAACGCAAACCCTAATTTTAACACAAACCCTAACCCTAATCCTAACTCCAACCCTAAACCTAACCCAAACCCTAACCCTAATCCTAACCCTAACCCAAACCCTAATCCTAACCCTAATGCTAACCCTAAACCTAACCCTAACACTAACCTAGTCCTAACCCTAAACCTAACCCAAACACTTACACTAACCCTAACCCTAATCCTAACCCTAACCCTAACCCTAATCCTAACCCTAATGCTAACCCTAAACCTAACCCTAACACTAACTCTAGTCCTAACCCTAACCCTAACTCAAACCCTAACACTAACCCTAACCCTAACCCTAACTTTATCCCTAACCCTAATCCTAACTGAAACACTAATCCTAAACCTAACCCTAACCCTAATGCTAAACCTAACCCTAATTCAAACTCAAACCCTAACCCTATTCCTAACCCATTCCCAAACCCTAACACTAACCCTAACCCTAACCCAAACCCTAACCCTAACCCTAACTCGAACCCAAACCCAAACCCTAACCCTAATCCTAACCCTAATGCTAACCCTAAAACTAACTCAAACTCAAACCCTAATCCTAACCCTAACCCTAACCCAAAACCTAACCCTAACCCTAAACTTAACCCTAACCCTAACCCTAACCCTAACCCTAACCATAACACTAAACCTAATTCTAACTAAAACCCAAACCCTAACCCTAACCCAAACCCAAACCGTAATCTTAACACAAACCCTAACCCTAAACCTAAGCCTAACCCTAACCCTAACCCAACCCCTAACCCTCACCATAACTCTAACCCAAACCCGAACCCTAACCCTAAGCCTAACCCAAATCCTTAACCTAACCCTAACCCTAACCCTAACCCGAACCCTAACCCTAACCCAAACCCTAACCCAAACCCAAACCATAACCCTAACCCTAACGCTAACCCTAACCCTAACCCTAACCCTAACGCTAACCCTAACCATAACCCTAACTCTAACCCTAAACCTAACCAAACCTAAATCCTAACCCAAACCCTAATCCTAACACTAACCCTAACCGTAAACCTAAACCCTAACCCTATTCCTAAGCCTAACCCTAACCTTAACACAAACCCTAACCCTAAACGTAACCTTAATCCAAACCCTAACCCTAACCCTAATCCACACAGAAACCATAATCTTAACACAAACCCTAACCCTAATCCTAACCCTAACCCTAACCCTAAACCAAAAGCTAACCCTAACCCTAACCCTAATCCTAACCCTAACCCTAACCCAAACCCTAATACTAACCCTAACCCTCACCCTAACCCTAACTCAAACCCTATTCCTAACCCTCACTCTAACCCGAACCCAAACACTAACCCTAACTCTAAACCTAACCCAAAACCTAAACCAAACCACAACACTACCCTTAAATCAAATCCTAAATCTAACCCTAAACCTAAACCTAATTCAAACTCTAACCCTAACCCTAACACAAACCCTAACGCTAACCCTAATTCTAACTGAAACCCTAACACTAACACTAACCCTAACCCAAACCCTAACAATAACCCTAAACCTAAATCTAACCCCTAACCCTAAAACTAACCCTAACCCTAAACCTAACCATTACCCAAACCCTAACCCTAACCCTAAACCTAACTGAAACACTAATCCTAAACCTAACCCTAAGCCTAATGCTAACCCTAAACCTAATTCAAACTCAAACCCTAACCCTAATCCTAACCCGAACCCAAACCCTAACCCTAACCCTAAACCTAACCCAAAACATAACCCAAACTGAAACTCTAACCCTAACCCTATCCCTAACCCTAACCCTAAACCCTAACCCTAACACTAACCCTAACCATAACCCAAAACTAAACCCAAACCCTAACCCTAATCCTAATACTAACCGTAATCCTAGTCCTAACCCTAACCCTTACCCTAACCCAAACCCTAACACTAACCCTAACCCTAACCCTAAATCAAACCCTAAACCTAACCCTAACCCTAACCCTAACGCAAACCATAACCCAAATAATAACCCTAATCCTAACCCTAAACCTAACCCTCATCCTTATCCGAACCCTAACCCTAACACTAATTCTAACCCTAAACCTAAGCCTAACCCAAAACCTAACCCTAACCCTAACCCTAACCATAATCTTAACACTAACCCTAACCCTAAAAGTAACCCAGATTCAAACCTAACCCTAACCCAAACCCTAACCCTAACCCTAACCCAAACCCTAAACCTAACCCTAATCCTAACCCTAATGCTAACCCGAAACCTAACTCAAACTCAAACCCTAACCCAAAGTCTAACCCTAAACCAAAACCTAACCCTAACCCTAACCCTAACTAAAACCCTAACCCTAACCCTAACCATAACACTAAACCTAATTCTAACTAAAACCCAAACCCTAACCCTAACCCAAACCCAAACCGTAATCTTAACACAAACCCTAACCCTAAACCTAAGCCTAACCCTAACCCTAACCCAACCCCTAACCCTCACTATAACTCTAACCCAAACCCGAACCCTAACCCTAAGCCTAACCCAAATCCTTAACCTAACCCTAAC
>JAJHUQ010000051.1:2132500-2137500 GCA_035773235.1 Eospalax fontanierii | reverse complement strand
CCTAACTCTAATCGGAACCCTAACCCTAACCCTAATCCTAACCGGAACCCTAAAACTAAACGTAACTTTAACCAAACCCTAACGCTAACCCTAAAGCAAACCGTAATCTTAACGCAAACCCTAACCCTAATCCTAACCCTAACCGTAACCCTAACTCAAACGTTAACCCTAACCCTAACCCTAACCCAAACCCTAACCCTAACCCTAAACCTAACCGAAACCCAAACCCTAACCCTAAACCTAATCCTAAAACTAATGCTAACCCTAAACCTAACCCTAACCCTAGTCGTAACCCTAACCCTAACCCAAACCCTAACACTAACCCTAACCCTAACCCTAACCCTAAATCAAACCCTAAACCTAACCCTAACCCTAACCTTAACCTAACCCTAACCCTAACTGAAACACTAATCCTAAACCTAACCCTAACCCTAATGCTAACCCTAAACCTAATTCAAACTCAAACCCTAACCCTAATCCTAACCCGAACCCAAACCCTAACCCTAACCCTAAACCTAACCCAAAATATAACCGAAACTGAAACCCTAACCCTAACCCTAAACCTAACCCTTAACCCTAACCCTAACACTTACCCTAACCATAACCCAAACCTAAACACAAACCCTAACCTAATCCTAACCCTAAACCTAACAATAATCCTAGTCCTATCCATAACCCTAACCGTAACCCTAACCCTAACCTTAACCCTTACCCAAACCCAAACTCTAAACCTAACTCTAATCGGAAGCCTAACCCTAACCCTAACCCTAACCCTAACCCTAACTCAAACCCTAACTCTAACACTAAACCAAACACTAACCCTAACCCTAACTCAAACCATAACCTAAATAATAACCCTAATCCTAAACCTAACCCTAACCCTAATCCTTATCCTAACCCTAACCCTAATTCTAACACTAACCCAAACCCTAATTCTAACCCTAACCCTAACCCTGACCCAAAACCGAATCCTAAACCTAACCCTAAACTTAATCTTAACACTAACCCTAACATTAACACTAACCCAGATTCAAACCTAACCCTAACCCAAACCCTAACCCTAACCGAAACCCTAACCCTAAACCTAATCCTAACCCTAATGATAACCCTAAACCTAACTCAAACACAAACCCTAACCGTAACCCTAACCCTAACCCAAACCCTAACCCTAACCCTAACCCTAACCCTAACTAAAACCCTAACACTCACCGAACCCGATCGCAAACCCTAACCCCAACCCCCAACCTAACCAAAAACCTAAACCTAAATGTAATCCTAAACCAAACCCTAACCCTAACCCTAACCCTAACCCTAACCCTAACCCTAACCTTAACCCTAACCCATACCCTAACCCTAACCCTAACCCAAAACCTAAACCCAACCGTAAACCTAACCCTAACCCTAAACCAAGAACTAACCCTAAACCTAACCCTAAGCCAAACCCTAACCCTAACCCTTATCCTAACCCATTCCCAAACACTAACACTAACCCTAACCCTAAACCAAAACCTAACCCTAACCCTAACTCGAACCCAAACCCAAACCCTAACCCTAATCCTAACCCTAATGCTAACCCTAAACCTAACCGTAACACTAACCTAGTCCTAACCCTAAACCTAACCCAAACCCTTACACTAACCCTAACCCTAATCCTAACCCTAATGCTAACCCTAGTCCTAACCCTAACCCTAATCCAAACCCTAACCCTAACCCTAACCCTAACCCTAACCCAAACCCTAACCCTAACCCTAATCCTAACCCTAATGCTAACCCTAAACCTAACCCTAACACTAACCCTAGTCCTAACCCTAACGCTAACCCAAACCATTACACTATACCTAAGCCTAACACTAACCCTAAATCAAATCCTAACCCTAACCCTAACCCTAACCCGAACCCAAACCCTAACCCTAACCCTAACTGAAGTACTTATCCTAAACCTAACCCTAACCCTAATGCTAACCCTAAACCTAATTCAAACTCAAAACCTAACCCTAATCCTAACCCTAAACCTAACCTTAACCCTTACCCAAATCCAAACTCTAAACATAACTCTAATCGGAACCCTAACCCTAACCCTAATCCTAACCCTAATGCTAACCCTAGTCCTAACCCTAACCCTAATCCAACACCTCACCCTAACCCTAACTCTAACCCTAACCCTAACCATAACCCTAATCCAACACCTCACCCTAACCCTAACTCTAACCTTAACCCTAACCCTAACCCTAACCCTAACCCTAACCCTAACCCTAACCCTAAGCCTAACCTAACCCTAAACCGAACCCTAACTCAAACCCTCACTCTAACACTACACCAAACCCTAACCCTAACACTAACCCAAACCATAACCCAAATAATAACCTTAATCCTAACCCTAACCTTAACGCTCATCCTTATCCTAACCCTAACCCTAACCCTAATTCTAAACCTAACCCTAACCCTAACCCTAACCCTAACCCTAACCCTAACACAAACCCAAACCCTAATTTTAACACAAACCCTAACCCTAATCCTAACTCCAACCCTAAACCTAACCCAAACCCTAACCCTAATCCTAACCCTAACCCAAACCCTAATCCTAACCCTAATGCTAACCCTAAACCTAACCCTAACACTAACCTAGTCCTAACCCTAAACCTAACCCAAACACTTACACTAACCCTAACCCTAATCCTAACCCTAACCCTAACCCTAATCCTAACCCTAATGCTAACCCTAAACCTAACCCTAACACTAACTCTATTCCTAACCCTAACCCTAACTCAAACCCTAACACTAACCCTAACCCTAACCCTAACTTTATCCCTAACCCTAATCCTAACTGAAACACTAATCCTAAACCTAACCCTAACCCTAATGCTAAACCTAAACCTAATTCAAACTCAAACCCTAACCCTATTCCTAACCCATTCCCAAACCCTAACACTAACCCTAACCCTAACCCAAACCCTAACCCTAACCCTAACTCGAACCCAAACCCAAACCCTAACCCTAATCCTAACCCTAATGCTAACCCTAAAACTAACTCAAACTCAAACCCTAATCCTAACCCTAACCCTAACCCAAAACCTAACCCTAACCCTAAACTTAACCCTAACCCTAACCCTAACCCTAACCCTAACCATAACACTAAACCTAATTCTAACTAAAACCCAAACCCTAACCCTAACCCAAACCCAAACCGTAATCTTAACACAAACCCTAACCCTAAACCTAAGCCTAACCCTAACCCTAACCCAACCCCTAACCCTCACCATAACTCTAACCCAAACCCGAACCCTAACCCTAAGCCTAACCCAAATCCTTAACCTAACCCTAACCCTAACCCTAACCCGAACCCTAACCCTAACCCAAACCCTAACCCAAACCCAAACCATAACCCTAACCCTAACGCTAACCCTAACCCTAACACTAACCCTAACGCTAACCCTAACCATAACCCTAACTCTAACCCTAAACCTAACCAAACCTAAATCCTAACCCAAACCCTAATCCTAACACTAACCCTAACCGTAAACCTAAACCCTAACCCTATTCCTAAGCCTAACCCTAACCTTAACACAAACCCTAACCCTAAACGTAACCTTAATCCAAACCCTAACCCTAACCCTAATCCACACAGAAACCATAATCTTAACACAAACCCTAACCCTAATCCTAACCCTAACCCTAACCCTAAACCAAAAGCTAACCCTAACCCTAACCCTAATCCTAACCCTAACCCTAACCCAAACCCTAATACTAACCCTAACCCTAACCCTAACCCTAACTCAAACCCTATTCCTAACCCTAACTCTAACCCGAACCCAAACCCTAACCCTAACTCTAAACCTAACCCAAAACCTAAACCAAACCCCAACACTACCCTTAAACCAAATCCTAAATCTAACCCTAAACCTAAACCTAATTCAAACTCTAACCCTAACCCTAACACAAACCCTAACGCTAACCCTAATTCTAACTGAAACCCTAACACTAACACTAACCCTAACCCAAACCCTAACAATAACCCTAAACCTAAACCTAACCCCTAACCCTAAAACTAACCCTAACCCTAAACCTAACCATTACCCAAACCCTAACCCTAACCCTAAACCTAACTGAAACACTAATCCTAAACCTAACCCTAAGCCTAATGCTAACCCTAAACCTAATTCAAACTCAAACCCTAACCCTAATCCTAACCCGAACCCAAACCCTAACCCTAACCCTAAACCTAACCCAAAACATAACCCAAACTGAAACTCTAACCCTAACCCTATCCCTAACCCTAACCCTAAACCCTAACCCTAACACTAACCCTAACCATAACCCAAAACTAAACCCAAACCCTAACCCTAATCCTAATACTAACCGTAATCCTAGTCCTAACCCTAACCCTTACCCTAACCCAAACCCTAACACTAACCCTAACCCTAACCCTAAATCAAACCCTAAACCTAACCCTAACCCTAACCCTAACGCAAACCATAACCCAAATAATAACCCTAATCCTAACCCTAAACCTAACCCTCATCCTTATCCGAACCCTAACCCTAACCCTAATTCTAACCCTAAACCTAAGCCTAACCCAAAACCTAACCCTAACCCTAACCCTAACCATAATCTTAACACTAACCCTAACCCTAAAAGTAACCCAGATTCAAACCTAAACCTAACCCAAACCCTAACCCTAACCCTAACCCAAACCCTAAACCTAACCCTAATCCTAACCCTAATGCTAACCCGAAACCTAACTCAAACTCAAACCCTAACCCAAAGTCTAACCCTAAACCAAAACCTAACCCTAACCCTAACCCTAACTAAAACCCTAACCCTAACCCTAACCATAACACTAAACCTAATTCTAACTAAAACCCAAACCCTAACCCTAACCCAAACCCAAACCGTAATCTTAACACAAACCCTAACCCTAAACCTAAGCCTAACCCTAACCCTAACCCAACCCCTAACCCTCACCATAACTCTAACCCAAACCCGAACCCTAACCCTAAGCC
>JAJHUQ010000051.1:2120000-2122500 GCA_035773235.1 Eospalax fontanierii | reverse complement strand
TCTAACCCAAACCCTAACCTAAACCTAACTGTAAACCAAACCCAAACCCTAAACCTAACCCTAAACCTAACCCTAACCCTAACAATAAACCTAACCCAAACCCTAACCCTAACCCTAATCCTAACCCTAATGCTAACCCTAAACCTAACCCTAACACTAACCCTAGTCCTAACCCTAACCCTAACCCAAACCCTTACACTAACCCTAAGCCTAACCCTAACCCTAAATCAAACACTAACCCTAACCCGAACCCTAACCCGAACCCAAACCCTAACCCTAACCCTAACCCTAACTGAAATACTTATCCTAAACCTAACCCTAACCCTAATGCTAACCCTAAACCTAATTCAAACTCAAATCTAACCCTAATCCTAACCCTAAACCTAACCTTAACCCTTACCCAAACCCAAACTCTAAACATAACTCTAATCGGAACCCTAACCCTAACCCTAATCCTAACCCTAACACTAACCATAACCCTAATCCAACACCTCACCCTAACCCTAACTCTATCCCTAACCCTAACCCTAACCCTAACCCTAACCCTAACACTAACCCTAACCCTAACCTAACCCTAAACCTAACCCTAACTCAAACCCTCACTCTAACACTAAACCAAACCCTAACCCTAACACTAACCCAAACCATAACCCAAATAATAACCCTAATCCTAACCCTAACCTTAACCCTCATCCTTATCCTAACCCTATCCCTAACCCTAATTCTAAACCTAACCCTAACCCTAACCCTAACCCTAACCCTAACACAAACCCAAACCCTAATTTTAACACAAACCCTAACCCTAATCCTAACTCCAACCCTAAACCTAAACCAAACCCTAACTCTAACCCTAACCCTAAACCAAACCCTACCCCTAACCCTAACCCTAACCCTAACCCTAACCCAAACCCTAACCCTAACCCTAATCCTAACCCTAATGCTAACCCTAAACCTAAACCTAACACTAACTCTAGTCCTAACCCTAACCCTAACCCAAACCCTAACACTAACCCTAACCCTAAACCTAACCCTAAATCAAACCCTAAACCTTACCCTAACCCTAAATTTAACCCTAACCCTAACCCTTACACTAACCCTAAGCCTAACCCTAACCCTAAATCAAACCCTAACCCTAACCCTAACCCTAACCCGAACCCAAACCCTAACCCTAACCCTAAACCTAGCCCAAAACATAACCCAAACCGAAAGCCTAACCCTAACCCTAACCCTAACCCTAAACTGTAACCCTAACACTTACCCTAACCATAACCCAAACCTAAACCGAAACCCTAACCCTAATTCTAACCCTAAACCTAACCCTAATCCTAGTCCTAACCCTAACCCTAACCCTAACCCTAACCCTAACCCTAACCTTAACTCTTACCCAAACCCAAACTCTAAACCTAACTCTAATCGGAAACCTAACCCTAACCCTAACCCTAACGCTAACCCTTACCATAACCCTAACCCTAACCGTAAAGCTAAACCTAACCATAACCCTAACCCTAACCCTAAACCTAACCAAACCTAAACCCTAACTCAAACCCTAACACTAACCCTCATCCTTATCCTAACCCTAACCCTAACCCTAACCCTAATCCTAACCGTAACCCTAACCATAACCCTAATCCAACACCTCACCCTAACCCTAACTCTAACCCAAACCCTAACCTAAACCTAACTGTAAACCAAACCCAAACCCTAACCCTAACCCTAAACCTAACCCTAACCCTAACCCTAAACCTAACCCAAACCCTAACCCTAACCCTAATCCTAACCCTAATGCTAACCCTAAACCTAACCCTAACACTAACCCTAGTCCTAACCCTAACCCTAACCCAAACCCTTACACTAACCCTAAGCCTAACCCTAACCCTAAATCAAACCCTAACCCTAACCTGAACCCTAACCCGAACCCAAACCCTAACCCTAACCCTAACCCTAACTGAAATACTTATCCTAAACCTAACCCTAACCCTAATGCTAACCCTAAACCTAATTCAAACTCAAATCTAACCCTAATCCTAACCCTAAACCTAACCTTAACCCTTAGCCAAACCCAAACTCTAAACCTAACTCTAATCGGAAGCCTAACCCTAACCCTAATCCTAACCCTAACCCTAACCATAACCCTAATCCAACACCTCACCCTAACCCTAACTCTAACCCAAACCCTAACCTAAACCTAACTGTAAACCAAACCCAAACCCTAACCCTAACCCTAAACCTAACCCTAACCCTAACCCTAAACCTAACCCAAACCCTAACCCTAACCCTAATCCTAACCCTAATGCTAACCCTAAACCTAACCCTAACACTAACCCTAGTCCTAACCCTAACCCTAACCCAAACCCTTACACTAACCCTAAGCCTAACCCTAACCCTAAATCAAACACTAACCCTAACCCGAACCCTAACCCGAACCCAAACCCTAACCCTAACCCTAACCCTAACTGAAATACTTATCCTAACCCTACCCCTAACCCTAATGCTAACCCTA
>JAJHUQ010000051.1:2112500-2117500 GCA_035773235.1 Eospalax fontanierii | reverse complement strand
CCCTAACCCTAACTGAAATACTTATCCTAAACCTAACCCTAACCCTAATGCTAACCCTAAACCTAATTCAAACTCAAACCCTAACCCTAATCCTAACCCGAACCCAAATCATAACCCTAACCCTAAACCTAACCCAAAATATAACCGAAACCGAAACCCTAACCCTAACCCTAACCCTAACCCTAACCCTAAACTTAAACTTAACCCTAAAGCCTAAACCTAACACGTACCCTAACCATAACCCAAACCTAAACACAAACCCTAACCCTAATCCTAACCCTAAACCTAACCCTAATCCTAGTCCTATCCCTAACCCTAACCGTAACCCTAACCCTAACCTTAACCCTTACCCAAACCCAAATTCTAAACCTAACTCAAATCGGAACCATAACCCTCACCCTAATCCTAACCCTAACCCTAACCATAACCCTAATCCAACACCTCACCCTAACCCTAACTCTAACAAAAACCCTAACCTAAACCTAACCCTTACTCAAACCCGAACCCTTACCCTTACCCTTACCCCAACCCAAACCCTAACCCTAACCCTAAACCTAGCCCAAAACATAACCCAAACTGAAAGCCTAACCCTAACCCTAACCCTAAACTGTAACCCTAACACTTACCCTAACCATAACCCAAACCTAAACCCAAACCCTAACCCTAATTCTAACCCAAACCCTAACCCTAATTCTAGTCCTGACCCTAATTCTAACTCTAACCCTAACCCTAACCTTAACTCTTACCCAAACCCAAACTCTAAACCTAACTCTAATCGGAACCCTAACCCTAACCCTAACCCTAACGCTAACCCTAACCATAACGCTAACCCTAACCGTAAAGCTAAACCTAACCATAACCCTAACCCTAACCCTAAACCTAACCAAACCTAAACCCTAACTCAAACCCTAACCCTAACCCTAACCCTAACACTAACCCTCATCCTTATCCGAACCCTAACCCTAACCCTAACCCTAATTCTAACCCTAAACCTAACCCTAAGCCTAACCCTAACCCTTACCCAAACCCAAACCCTAATCTTAACACAAACCTTAACCCTAATCCTAACCCTAACCCTACCCCTAACGCAAACCCTAACCCTAAACCTAACCCTAACCCAAACCCTAACCCTAACCCTAACCCAAACCCTAACCCTAACCCTAATCCTAACCCTAATGCTAACCCTAAACCTAACCCTAACACTAACCCTAGTCCTAAACCTAACCCTAACCCAAACTCTTACACTAACCCTAAGCCTAACCCTAACCCTAAATCAAACCCTAACCCTAACCCTAACCCTAAACCGAACCCAAACCCTAACACTAACCCTAACCCTAACCCTAACCCTAACCCTAAATCAAACCCTAAACCTAACCCTAACCCTAACCCTAACCCTAACCCTAACCCTAACTGAAACACTAATCCTAAACCTAACCCTAACCTTAATGCTAACCCTAAACCTAATTCAAACTCAAACCCTAACCCTAATCCTAATCCGAACCCAAACCCTAACCCTAACCCTAAATCTAGTCCAAAACATAACCCAAACCGAAACCCTAACCCTAACCCTAACCATAACCCTAACCCTAACCCTAACTCTAACCCAAACCGTAACCTAAACCTAATTCTAAACCAAACCCAAACCCTAACCCTAACCCTAACTCTAACCCTAATGCTAACCCTAAACCCAACCCTAACACTAACCCTAGTCCTAACCCTAACCCTAACCCAAACCCTTACACTAACCCTAAGCCTAACCCTAACCCTAAATCAAACCCTAACCCTAACCCTAACCCTAACCCGAACCCAAACCCTAACCCTAACCCTAACCCTAACTGAAATACTTATCCTAAACCTAACCCTAACCCTAATGCTAACCCTAAACCTAATTCAAACTCAAATCTAACCCTAATCCTAACCCTAAACCTAACCTTAACCCTTACCCAAACCGAAACTCTAAACATAACTCTAATCGGAACCCTAACCCTAACCCTAATCCTAACCCTAACCCTAACCCTAACCCTAATCCTAACCCTAACACTAACCATAACCCTAATCCAACACCTCACCCTAACCCTAACTCTAACCCTAACCCTAACCCTAACCCTAACCCTAACCCTAAACCTAACCTAACCCTAAACCTAACCCTAACTCAAACCCTCACTCTAACACTAAACCAAACCCTAACCCTAACACTAACCCAAACCATAACCCAAATAATAACCCTAATCCTAACCCTAACCTTAACCCTCATCCTTATCCTAACCCTATCCCTAACCCTAATTCTAAACCTAACCCTAACCCTAACCCTAACACTAACCCTAACACAAACCCAAACCCTAATTTTAACACAAACCCTAACCCTAATCCTAACTCCAACCCTAAACCTAAACCAAACCCTAACTCTAACCCTAACCCTAACCCAAACCCTAACCCTAACCCTGACTCTAACCCTAACCCTAACCCTAACCCTAACCCAAACCCTAACCCTAACCCTAATCCTAACCCTAATGCTAACCCTAAACCTAACCCTAACACTAACTCTAGTCCTAACCCTAACCCTAACCCAAACCCTAACACTAACCCTAACCCTAAACCTAACCCTAAATCAAACCCTAAACCTAACTCTAACCCTAACTTTAACCCTAACCCTAACCCTTACACTAACCCTAAGCCTAACCCTAACCCTAAATCAAACCCTAACCCTAACCCTAACCCTAACCCCAACCCAAACCCTAACCCTAACCCTAAACCTAGCCCAAAACATAACCCAAACCGAAAGCCTAACCCTAACCCTAACCCTAACCCTAAACTGTAACCCTAACACTTACCCTAACCATAACCCAAACCTAAACCCAAATCCTAACCCTAATTCTAACCCTAACCCTAACCCTAATCCTAGTCCTAACCCTAACCCTAACCCTAACCCTAACCCTAACCCTAACCTTAACTCTTACCCAAACCCAAACTCTAAACCTAACTCTAATCGGAAACCTAACCCTAACCCTAACCCTAACGCTAACCCTAACCATAACCCTAACCCTAACCGTAAAGCTAAACCTAACCATAACCCTAACCCTAACCCTAAACCTAACCAAACCTAAACCCTAACTCAAACCCTAACCCTAACCCTAACCCTAACACTAACCCTCATCCTTATCCTAACCCTAACCCTAACCCTAACCCTAATTCTAACCCTAAACCTAACCCTAACCCTAACCCTAACCCTAACCCAAACCCAAACCCTAATCTTAACACAAACCTTAACCCTAATCCTAACCCTAACCCTACCCCTAACCCAAACCCTAACCCTAAACCTAACCCTAACCCAAACCCTAATCCTAACCCTAACCCAAACCCTAAACCTAACCCTAATCCTAACCCTAATGCTAACCCTAAACCTAACCCTAACACTAACCCTAGTCCTAAACCTAACCCTAACCCAAACCCTTACACTAACCCTAAGCCTAACCCTAACCCTAAATCAAACCCTAACCCTAACCCTAACCCTAACCCGAACCCAAACCTAACCCTAACCCTAACCCTAACTGAAATACTTATCCGAAACCTAACCCTAACCCTAATGCTAACCCTAAACCTAATTCAAACTCAAACCCTAACCCTAATCCTAACACTAAACATAACCTTAACCCTTACCCAAACCCAAACTCTAAACATAACTCTAATCGGAACCCTAAACCTAACCCTAATCCTAACCCTAACCGTAACCCTAACTCAAACGTTAACCCTAACCCTAACCCTAACCCAAACCCAAACCCTAATCTTAACACATAACCTAACCCTAATCCTAACCCTAACCGTAACCCTAACTCAAACGTTAACCCTAACCCTAACCCTAACCCAAACCCTAACCCTAACCCTAAACCTAAACCAAAATATAACCCAAACAGAAACCCTAACCCTAACCCTAAACCTAACCCTAAACCCTAACCCTAACACTACCCTAACCATAACCCAAACCTAAACACAAACCCTAACCCTAATCCTAACCCTAAACCTAACCCTAATCCTAGTCCTATCCCTAAACCTAACCATAACCCTAACCCTAACCTTAACCCTTACCCAAACCCAAACTCTAAACCTAACTCTAATCGGAAGCCTAACCCTAACCCTAATCCTAACCCTAACCCTAACCATAACCCTAATCCAACACCTCACCCTAACCCTAACTCTAACCCAAACCCTAACCTAAACCTAACTGTAAACCAAACCCAAACCCTAACCCTAACCCTAAACCTAACCCTAACCCTAACCCTAAACCTAACCCAATCCCTAACCCTAACCCTAATCCTAACCCTAATGCTAACCCTAAACCTAACCCTAACACTAACCCTAGTCCTAACCCTAACCCTAACCCAAACTCTTACACTAACCCTAAGCCTAACCCTAACCCTAAATCAACCCCTAACCCTAACCCTAACCCTAACCCGAACCCAAACCCTAACCCTAACCCTAACCCTAACTGAAATACTTATCGTAAACCTAACCCTAACCCTAATGCTAACCCTAATCCTAATTCAAACTAAAACCCTAACCCTAATCCTAACCCGAACCCAAATCATAACCCTAACCCTAAACCTAACCCAAAATATAACCGAAACCGAAACCCTAACCCTAACCCTAACCCTAACCCTAAACTTAAACTTAACCCTAAAGCCTAAACCTAACAAGTACCCTAACCATAACCCAAACCTAAACACAAACCCTAACCCTAATCCTAACCCTAAACCTAACCCTAATCCTAGTGCTATCCCTAACCCTAACCGTAACCCTAACCCTAACCTTAACCCTTACCCAAACCCAAATTCTAAACTTAACTCAAATCGGAACCATAACCCTAACCCTAACCCTAACCCTAACCCTAACCATAACCCTAATCCAACACCTCACCCTAACCCTAACTCTAACCAAAACCCTAACCTAAACCTAACTCTCAACCAAACCCAAACCCTAACCCTAACCCTAACTCTAACCCAAAA
>JAJHUQ010000051.1:2095000-2097500 GCA_035773235.1 Eospalax fontanierii | reverse complement strand
TAACCCTAACCCTAACCCAAACCCTAACACTAACCGTAACCCTAAACCTAACCCTAAATCAAACCCTAAACCTAACCCTAATCCTAAATTTAACCCTAACCCTAACCCTTACACTAACCCTAAGCCTAACCCTAACCCTAAATCAAACCCTAACCCTAACCCTAACCCTAACCCGAACCCAAACCCTAACCCTAACCGTAAACCTAGCCCAAAACATAACCCAAACCGAAAGCCTAACCCTAACCCTAACCCTAACCCTAAACTGTAACCCTAACACTTACCCTAACCATAACCCAAACCTAAACCCAAACCCTAACCCTAATTCTAACGCTAACCCTAACCCTAATCCTAGTCCTAACCCTAACCCTAACCCTAACCCTAACCCTAACCTTAACTCTTACCCAAACCCAAACTCTAAACCTAACTCTAATCGGAACCCTAACCCTAACCCTAACCCTAACGCTAACCCTAACCATAACCCTAACCCTAACCGTAAAGCTAAACCTAACCATAACCCTAACCCTAACCCTAAACCTAACCAAAACTAAACCCTAACTCAAACCCTAACCCTAACCCTAACCCTAACACTAACCCTCATCCTTATCCTAACCCTAACCCTAACCCTAACCCTAATTCTAACCCTAAACCTAACCCTAACCCTAACCCTAACCCTAACCCAAACCCAAACCCTAATCTTAACACAAACCTTAACCCTAATCCTAACCCTAACCCTACCCCTAACCCAAACCCTAACCCTAAACCTAACCCTAACCCAAACCCTAACCCAAACCCTAACCCAAACCCTAACCCTAACCCTAATCCTAACCCGAACCCAAACCCTAACCCTAACCATAAACCTAGCCCAAAACATAACCCAAACCGAAACCCTAACCCTAACCCTAACCCTAACCCTAAACTGTAACCCTAACACTTACCCTAACCATAACCCAAACCTAAACCCAAACCCTAACCCTAATTCTAACCCTAACCCTAACCCTAATCCTAGTCCTAACCCTAACCCTTACCCTAACCCTTACCCTAACACTAACCTTAATGCTTACCCTAACCCAAACTCTTAACCTAACTCTAATCGTAAGGCTAAGCCTAAGCCTAACCCTACCGCTAACGTTTGCCATAACCCTAACCCTAACCGGAAAGCTAAACCTAACCATAACCCTAACCCTAACCCTAAACCTAACCAAACCTAAACCCTAACTCAAACCCTAATCCTAACCCTAACCCTAACACTAACCCTGATCCTTATCCTAACCCTAACCCTAACCCTAACCCTAATTCTAACCCTAAACCTAACCCTAACCCTAACCCTAACCCTAACCCAAACCCAAACCCTAATCTTAACACAAACCTTAACCCTAAACCTAACCCTAACCCTAACCCTAACCCAAACCCTAACCCTAAACCTAGACCTAACCCAAACACTAACCGTAACCCTAACCCAAACCCTAACCCAAACCCTAATCCTAACCCTAATGCTAACCCTAAACCTAACCCTAACACTAAACCTATTCCTAAACCTAACCCTAACACTAACCCTAGTCCTAAACCTAACCCTAACCCAAACCCTTACACTAACCCTAAGCCTAACCCTAACCCTAAATCAAACCCTAACCCTAACCCTAACCCTAACCCGAACCCAAACCTAACCCTATCCCTAACCCTAACTGAAATACTTATCCTAAACCTAACCCTAACCCTAATGCTAACCCTAAACCTAATTGAAACTCAAACCCTAACCCTAATCCTAACACTAAAGCTAACCTTAACCCTTACCCAAACCCAAACTCTAAACATAACTCTAATCGGAACCCTAAACCTAACCCTAATCCTAACCCTAACCGTAACCCTAACTCAAACGTTAACTCTAACCCTAACCCCAACCCAAACCCAAACCCTAATCTTAACACATAACCTAACCCTAATCCTAACCCTAACCGTAACTCTAACTCAAACGTTAACCCTAACCCTAACCCTAACCCAAACCCTAACCCTAACACTAAACCTAACCCAAAATATAACCCAAACAGAAACCCTAACCCTAACCCTAAACCTAACCCTAAACCCTAACCCTAACACTTACCCTAACCATAACCCAAACCTAAACACAAACCCTAACCCTAATCCTAACCCTAAACCTAACCCTAATCCTAGTCCTATCCCTAAACCTAACCGTAACCCTAACCCTAACCTTAACCCTTACCCAAACCCAAACTCTAAACCTAACTCTAATCGGAAGCCTAAACCTAACCCTAATCCTAACCCTAACCCTAACCATAACCCTAATCCAACACCTCACCCTAACCCTAACTCTAACCCAAACCCTAACCTAAACCTAACTGTAAACCAAACCCAAACCCTAACCCTAACCCTAAACCTAACCCTAACCCTAACCCTAAACCTAACCCAAACCCTAACCCTAACCCTAATCCTAACCCTAATGCTAACCCTAAACCTAACCCTAACACTAACCCTAGACCTAACC
>JAJHUQ010000051.1:2072500-2077500 GCA_035773235.1 Eospalax fontanierii | reverse complement strand
CCCTAACCCTAACCCTAATCCTAACCTTAACACTAAACATAACCCTAATCCAACACCTCACCTTAACCCTAACTCTAAACCTAACCATAACCCTAACCCTAACCCTAACCCTAACCCTAACCCTAACCTAACCCTAAACCTAACCCTAACTCAAACCCTCACTCTAACACTAAACCAAACCCTAACCCTAACACTAACCCAAACCATAACCGAAATAATAACCCTAATCCTAACCCTAACCTTAACCCTCATCCTTATCCTAACCCTTACCCTAACCCTAATTCTAAACCTAACCCTAACCCTAACCCTAACCCTAACCCTAACACAAACCCAAACCCTAATTTTAACACAAACCCTAACCCTAATCCTAACTCCAACCCTAAACCTAACCCAAACCCTAACCCTAACCGTAACCCTAACCCAAACGCTAACCCTAACCATAACCCTAACCCTAACCCTAAACCTAACCGAAACCCTAACCCTAACCCTAATCCTAACCCTAATGCTAACCCTAAACCTAACCCTAACACTAACTCTAGTCCTAACCCTAACCCTAACCCAAACCCTAAACTAACCCTAACCCTAAACCTAACCCTAAATCAAACCCTAAACCTAACCCTAACCCTAAATTTAACCCTAACCCTAACCCTAACTGAAACACTAATCCTAAATCTAACCCTAACCCTAATGCTAAACCTAAACCTAATTCAAACTCAAACCCTAACCCTAATCCTAACCCGAACCGAAACCCTAACCCTAACCCTAAACCTAGCCCAAAACATAACCCAAACCGAAACCCTAACACTAACCCTAACCCTAACCCTAAACTGTAACCCTAACACTTACCCTAACCATAACCCAAACCTAAACCCAAACACTAACCCTAATTCTAAACCTAACCCTAACCCTAACCCTAATCCTAGTCCTCACCCTAACCCTAACCCTAACCCTAACCCTAACCTTAACTCTTACCCAAACCCAAACTCTAAACCTAACTCTAATCGGAACCCTAACCCTAACCCTAACCCTAACGCTAACCCTAACCATAACCCTAACCCTAACCGTAAAGCTAATCCTAACCATAACCCTAACCCTAACCCTAAACCTAACCAAACCTAAACCCTAACTCAAACCCTAATCCTAACCCTAACCCTAACACTAACCCTCATCCTTATCCTAACCCTAACCCTAACCCTAACCCTAATTCTAACCCTAAACCTAACCCTAACCCTAACCCTCACCCTACCCCAAACCCATTCCCTCTTCTTCACACAAACCTTAACCCTAATCCTAACCCTAACCCTAACCCTAACCCAAACCCTAACCCTAAACCTAACCCTAACCCAAACACTAACCCTAACCCTAACCCAAACCCTAACCCTAACCCTAATCCTAACCCTAATGCTAACCCTAAACCTAACCCTAACACTAACCCTATTCCTAAACCTAACCCTAACACAAACCCTTACACTAACCCTAAGCCTAACCCTAACCCTAAATCAAACCCTAACCCTAACCCTAACCCGAACCCAAACCCTAACCCTAACCGTAACCCTGACTGAAATACTTATCCTAAACCTAACCCTAACCCTAATGCTAACCCTAAACCTAATTGAAACTCAAACCCTAACCCTAATCCTAACACTAAAACTAACCTTAACCCTTACCCAAACCCAAACTCTAAACATAACTCTAATCGGAACCCTAACCCTAACCCTAATCCTAACCCTAACCCTAACCATAACCCTAATCCAACACCTCACCCGAACCCTAACTTTAACCCAAACCCTAACTTAACCCTAACTCTTAACCAAACGCAAAACCTAACCCTAACCCTAACTCTAACCCAAACTCTAACCTAACCCTAAACCTAACCCTAACTCAAACCCTAACTCTAACACTAACCCAAACCCTAACCCTAACACTAACCCAAACCATAACCCAAATAATAACCCTAATCCTAACCCTAACCTTAACCCTCATCCTTATACTAACCCTAACCCTAACCCTAATTCTAAACCTAACCCTAACCCTAACCCTAACCTTAACCCTAACCCTAACCCTAACACAAACCCAAACCCTAATTTTAACACAAACATTAACCCTAATCCTAACTCCAACCCTAAACCTAACCCAAACACTAACCCTAACCCTAACCCTAACCCAAACCCTAACGTAACCGTAACCTTAACCCTAACCCTAACCCTAACCCAAACCCTAACCCTAACCCTAATCCTAACCCTAATGCTAACCCTAAACCTAACCCTAACACTAACCCTAGTCCTAACCCTAACCCTAACCCAAACCCTAACACTAAACCTAACCCTAACCCTAACCCTAAATCAAACCCTAACCCTATCCCTAACCCTAACCCGAACCCAAAACCTAACCCTAACCCTAACCCTAACTGAAACACTAATCCTAAACCTAACCCTAACCCTAATGCTAACCCTAAACCTAATTCAAACTGAAACCCTAACCCTATTCCTAACCCGAACCCAAACACTAACCCTAACCCTAAACCTAACCCAAAACATAACCCAAACCGAAACCCTAACCCTAAATCTAACCCTAACCCTAAACCCTAACCCTAACACTTACCCTAATATTAACCCAAACCTAAACCCAAACCCTAACCCTAACCCTAATCCTAACCCTAACACTAACACTAACCTTAAGCCTTACCCAAACACAAACTCTAAACCTAACTCTAATCGGAACCCTAACCCTAACCCTAATCCTAACCCTAACCCTAACCATAACCCTAATCCAACACCTCACCCGAACCCTAACTTTAACCCAAACCCTAACTTAACCCTCACTCTGAACCAAACGCAAAACCTAACACTAACCCTAACTCTAACACAAACTCTAACCTAACCCTAAACCTAACCCTAACTCAAACCCTAACTCTAACACTAAACCAAACCCTAACACTAACCCTAACCCAAACCATAACCCAAATACTAACCCTAATCCTAACCCTAACCCTAACCCTCATCCTTATCCTAACCCTAATCCTAACCCTAACCCTAATCCTAACACTAATTCTAATCCTAACCCTAACCCTAACCCAAAACCTAACCCTAAACCTAACCCTAACCCTAATCTTAACACTAACCCTAACCCTAACACTAACCCAGATTCAAACCTAACCCTAACCCAAACAAAACCCTAAACCTAACCCTAACCCAAACTCTAACCGTATCCCTAATTCTAACCCTAATGCTTAACCTAAACCTAACTCAAACTCAAACCCTAACCCTAAGCCTAACCCTAACCCAAACGCTAACCCTAACCCTAACCCTAACCCTAACTAAAACCCTAACACTCACCGAACCCGATCGCAAACCCTAACCCTAACCCGAAACTTAACCGAAAACCTAAACCTAAATGTAATCCTAAACCAAACCCTAACCCTAACCCTAACCCTAACACTAACCCTGACCCTAACCCTAACCTTAACCCTAACCCATACCCTAACCCTAACCCTAACCCAAAACCTAAACCCAACCGTAAACCTAACCCTAACCCTAAACCAAGAACTAACCCTAAACCTAACCCTAAGCCAAACCCTAACCCTAACCCTTATCCTAACCCATTCCCTAACACTAACACTAACCCTAACCCTAAACCAAAACCTAACCCTAACCCTAACTCGAACCCAAACCCAAACCCTAACCCTAATCCTAACCCTAATGCTAACCCTAAACCTAACCCTAACACTAACCTAGTCCTAACCCCAAACCTAACCCAAACCCTTACACTAACCCTAACCCTAATCCTAACCCTAATGCTAACCCTAGTCCTAACCCTAACCCTAATCCAAACCCTAACCCTAACCCTAAACCTAACACAAACCCTAACCCTAACCCTAATCCTAACCCTAATGCTAACCCTAAACCTAACCCTAACACTAACCCTAGTCCTAACCCTAACCCAAACCATTACACTATACTTAAGCCTAACACTAACCCTAAATCAAATCCTAACCCTAACCCTAACCCTAACCCGAACCCAAACCCTAACCCTAACCCTAACCCTAACTGAAGTACTTATCCTAAACCTAACCCTAATCCTAATGCTAACCCTAAACCTAATTCAAACTCAAACCCTAACCATAATCCTAACCCTAAACATAACCTTAACCCTTACCCAAACCCAAACTCTAAACATAACTCTAATCGGAACCCTAACCCTAACCCTAATCCTAACCCTAATGCTAACCCTAGTCCTAACCCTAACCCTAATCCAACACCTCACCCTAACCCTAACTCTAACCCTAACCCTAACCATACCCCTAATCCAACACCTCACCCTAACCCTAACTCTAACCTTAACCCTAACCCTAACCCTAACCCTAACCCTAACCCTAACCCTAAGCCTAACCTAACCCTAAACCTAACCCTAACTCAAACCCTCACTCTAACACTACACCAAACCCTAACCCTAACACTAACCCAAACCATAAACCAAATAATAACCTTAATCCTAACCCTAACCTTAACCCTCATCCTTATCCTAACCCTAACCCTAACCCTAATTCTAAAGCTAACCCTAACCCTAAACCTAACCCTAACCCTAACACAAACCCAAACCCTAATTTTAACACACACCCTAACCCTAATCCTAACTCCAACCCTAAACCTAACCCAAACCCTAACCCTAATCCTAACCCTAACCCAAACCCTAATCCTAACCCTAATGCTAACCCTAAACCTAACCCTAACACTAACCTAGTCCTATCCCTAAACCTAACCCAAACACTTACACTAACCCTAACCCTAATCCTATCCCTTTCCCTAACCCTTATCCTAACCCTAATGCTAACCCTAAACCTAACCCTAACACTAACTCTAGTCCTAACCCTAACCCTAACTCAAACCCTAACACTAACCCTAACCCTAACCCTAACCCTAACTTTAACCCTAACCCTAACCCTAACCCTAACTGAAACACTAATCCTAAACCTAACCCTAACCCTAATGCTAAACCTAAAC
>JAJHUQ010000051.1:2055000-2057500 GCA_035773235.1 Eospalax fontanierii | reverse complement strand
CCCTAACCCTAACACTAACCCAAACCATAACCCAAATAATAACCCTAATCCTAACCCTAACCTTAACCCTCATCCTTATCCTAACCCTTACCCTAACCCTAATTCTAAACCTAACCCTAACCCTAACCCTAACCCTAACCCTAACACAAACCCAAACCCTAATTTTAACACAAACCCTAACCCTAATCCTAACTCCAACCCTAAACCTAACCCAAACCCTAACCCTAACCGTAACCCTAACCCAAATGCTAACCCTAACCATAACCCTAACCCTAACCCTAAACCTAACCCAAACCCTAACCCTAACCCTAATCCTAACCCTAATGCTAACCCTAAACCTAACCCTAACACTAACTCTAGTCCTAACCCTAACCCTAACCCAAACCCTAAACTAACCCTAACCCTAACCCTAACCCTAAATCAAACGCTAAACCTAACCCTAACCCTAAATTTAACCCTAACCCTAACCCTAACTGAAACACTAATCGTAAACCCAACCCTAACCCTAATGCTAATCCTAATCCTAATTCAATCTCAGCTCCTAACCCTAATCCTACACCGCACCGACACCCTAACCCTAACACTAAACCTAGCCCAAAGCATATCCCCAACCGAAACCCTAACCCTAACCCTAACCCTAACCCTAAACTGTAACCCTAACACTTACCCTAACCATAACCCAAACCTAAACCCAAACACTAACCCTAATTCTAAACCTAACCCTAACCCTAACCCTAATCCTAGTCCTAACCCTAACCCTAACCCTAACCCTAACCCTAACCTTAACTCTTACCCAAACCCAAACTCTAAACCTAACTCTAATCGGAACCCTAACCCTAACCCTAACCCTAACGCTAACCCTAACCATAACCCTAACCCTAACCGTAAAGCTAATCCTAACCATAACCCTAACCCTAACCCTAAACCTAACCAAACCTAAACCCTAACTCAAACCCTAATCCTAACCCTAACCCTAACACTAACCCTCATCCTTATCCTAACCCTAACCCCAACCCTAACCCTAACCCTAATTCTAACCCTAACCCTAACCCTAACCCTAACCCTAACCCTAACCCAAACCCAAACCCTAATCTTAACACAAACCTTAACCCTAATCCTAACCCTAACCCTAACCCTAACCCAAACCCTAACCCTAAACCTAACCCTAACCCAAACACTAACCCTAACCCTAACCCAAACCCTAACCCTAACCCTAATCCTAACCCTAATGCTAACCCTAAACCTAACCCTAACACTAACCCTATTCCTAAACCTAACCCTAACACAAACCCTTACACTAACCCTAAGCCTAACCCTAACCCTAAATCAAACCCTAACCCTAACCCTAACCCGAACCCAAACCCTAACCCTAACCGTAACCCTGACTGAAATACTTATCCTAAACCTAACCCTAACCCTAATGCTAACCCTAAACCTAATTGAAACTCAAACCCTAACCCTAATCCTAACACTAAAACTAACCTTAACCCTTACCCAAACCCAAACTCTAAACATAACTCTAATCGGGACCCTAACCCTAACCCTAATCCTAACCCTAACCCTAACCATAACCCTAATCCAACACCTCACCCGGACCCTAAGTTTACCCCAAACGCTAACTTACCCCTAACTCTAAACCAAACGCAAATCCTACACTAACCCTAACTCTAACCCAAACTCTAACCTAACCCTAAACCTAACCCTAACTCAAACCCTAACTCTAACACTAACCCAAACCCTAACCCTAACACTAACCCAAACCATAACCCAAATAATAACCCTAATCCTAACCCTAACCTTAACCCAAATCCTAAATCTAACCCTAACCCCTAACCCTAATCCTAAACGTAACCCTAACCCAACCCTAACCTTAACCCTAACCCTAACCCTAACACAAACCCAAACCCTAATTTTAACACAAACATTAACCCTAATCCTAACTCCAACCCTAAACCTAACCCAAACACTAACCCTAACCCTAACCCTAACTCAAACCCAAACCCTAACCCTAACCTTAACCCTAACCCTAACCCTAACCCAAACCCTAACCCTAACCCTAATCCTAACCCTAATGCTAACCCTAAACCTAACCCTAACACTAACCCTAGTCCTAACCCTAACCCTAACCCAAACCCTAACACTAAACCTAACCCTAACCCTAACCCTAAATCAAACCCTAACCCTATCCCTAACCCTAACCCGAACTCAAACCCTAACCCTAACCCTAACCCTAACTGAAACACTAATCCTAAACCTAACCCTAACCCTAATCCTAACCCTAAACCTACTTCAAACTGAAACCCTAACCCTATTCCTAACCCGAACCCAAACACTAACCCTAACCCTAAACCTAACACAAAACATAACCCAAACCGAAACCCTAACCCTAAATCTAACCCTAACCCTAAACCCTAACCCTTACACTAACCCTAATATTAACCCAAACCTAAACCCAAACCCTAACCCTAACCCTAACCCTAACCCTAACACTAACACTAAC
>JAJHUQ010000051.1:2045000-2050000 GCA_035773235.1 Eospalax fontanierii | reverse complement strand
CCTAACCCTAACCCGAACCCAAACCCTAACCCTAACCGTAACCCTGACTGAAATACTTATCCTAAACCTAACCCTAACCCTAATGCTAACCCTAAACCTAATTGAAACTCAAACCCTAACCCTAATCCTAACACTAAAACTAACCTTAACCCTTACCCAAACCCAAACTCTAAACATAACTCTAATCGGAACCCTAACCCTAACCCTAATCCTAACCCTAACCCTAACCATAACCCTAATCCAACACCTCACCCGAACCCTAACTTTAACCCAAACCCTAACTTAACCCTAACTCTAAACCAAACGCAAAACCTACCCTAACCCTAACTCTAACCCAAACTCTAACCTAACCCTAAACCTAACCCTAACTCAAACCCTAACTCTAACACTAACCCAAACCCTAACCCTAACACTAACCCAAACCATAACCCAAATAATAACCCTAATCCTAACCCTAACCTTAACCCTAATCCTTATACTAACCCTAACCCTAACCCTAATTCTAAACCTAACCCTAACCCTAACCCTAACCTTAACCCTAACCCTAACCCTAACACAAACCCAAACCCTAATTTTAACACAAACATTAACCCTAATCCTAACTCCAACCCTAAACCTAACCCAAACACTAACCCTAACCCTAACCCTAACTCAAACCCAAACCCTAACCCTAACCTTAACCCTAACCCTAACCCTAACCCAAACCCTAACCCTAACCCTAATCCTAACCCTAATGCTAACCCTAAACCTAACCCTAACACTAACCCTAGTCCTAACCCTAACCCTAACCCAAACCCTAACACTAAACCTAACCCTAACCCTAACCCTAAATCAAACCCTAACCCTATCCCTAACCCTAACCCGAACTCAAACCCTAACCCTAACCCTAACCCTAACTGAAACACTAATCCTAAACCTAACCCTAACCCTAATCCTAACCCTAAACCTAATTCAAACTGAAACCCTAACCCTATTCCTAACCCGAACCCAAACACTAACCCTAACCCTAAACCTAACACAAAACATAACCCAAACCGAAACCCTAACCCTAAATCTAACCCTAACCCTAAACCCTAACCCTTACACTAACCCTAATATTAACCCAAACCTAAACCCAAACCCTAACCCTAACCCTAACCCTAACCCTAACACTAACACTAACCTTAAGCCTTACCCAAACACAAACTCTAAACCTAACTCTAATCAGAACCCTAACCCTAACCCTAATCCTAACCCTAACCCTAACCATAACCCTAATCCAACACCTCACCCGAACCCTAACTTTAACCCAAACCCTAACTTAACCCTAACTCTAAACCAAACGCAAAACCTAACCCTAACCCTAACTCTAACCCAAACTCTAACCTAACCCTAAACCTAACCCTAACTCAAACCCTAACTCTAACACTAAACCAAACCCTAACACTAACCCTAACCCAAACCATAATCCAAATACTAACCCTAATCCTAACCCTAACCCTAACCCTCATCCTTATCCTAACCCTAATCCTAACCCTAACCCTAATCCTAACACTAATTCTAATCCTAACCCTAACCCTAACCCAAAACCTAACCCTAAACCTAACCCTAACCCTAATCTTAACACTAACCCTAACCCTAACACTAACCCAGATTCAAACCTAACCCTAACCCAAACAAAACCCTAAAAATAACCCTAACCCAAACTCTAACCGTAACCCTAATTCTAACCCTAATGCTAAACCTAAACCTAACTCAAACTCAAACCCTAACCCTAAGCCTAACCCTAACCCAAACGCTAACCCTAACCCTAACCCTAACCCTAACCCTAACTAAAACCCTAACACTCACCGAAGCCGATCGCAAACCCTAACCCTAACCCGAAACTTAACCGAAAACCTAAACCTAAATGTAATCCTAAACCAAACCCTAACCCTAACCCTAACCCTAACACTAACCCTGACCCTAACCCTAACCTTAACCCTAACCCATACCCTAACCCTAACCCTAACCCAAAACCTAAACCCAACCGTAAACCTAACCCTAACCCTAAACCAAGAACTAACCCTAAACCTAACCCTAAGCCAAACCCTAACCCTAACCCTTATCCTAACCCATTCCCAAACACTAACACTAACCCTAACCCTAAACCAAAACCTAACCCTAACCCTAACTCGAACCCAAACCCAAACCCTAACCCTAATCCTAACCCTAATGCTAACCCTAAACCTAAACCTAACACTAACCTAGTCCTAACCCTAAACCTAACCCAAACCCTTACACTAACCCTAACCCTAATCCTAACCCTAATGCTAACCCTAGTCCTAACCCTAACCCTAATCCAAACCCTAACCCTAACCCTAACCCTAACACAAAACCCTAACCCTAACCCTAATCCTAACCCTAATGCTAACCCTAAACCTAACCCTAACACTAACCCTAGTCCTAACCCTAACCCAAACCATTACACTATACCTAAGCCTAACACTAACCCTAAATCAAATCCTAACCCTAACCCTAACCCTAACCCGAACCCAAACCCTAACCCTAACCCTAACCCTAACTGAAGTACTTATCCTAAACCTAACCCTAACCCTAATGCTAACCCTAAACCTAATTCAAACTCAAACCCTAACCCTAATCCTAACCCTAAACCTAACCTTAACCCTTACCCAAACCCAAACTCTAAACATAACTCTAATCGGAACCCTAACCCTAACCCTAATCCTAACCCTAATGCTAACCCTAGTCCTAACCCTAACCCTAATCCAACACCTCACCCTAACCCTAACTCTAACCCTAACCCTAACCATAACCCTAATCCAACACCTCACCCTAACCCTAACTCTAACCTTAACCCTAACCCTAACCCTAACCCTAACCCTAACCCTAACCCTAACCCTAAGCCTAACCTAACCCTAAACCTAACCCTAACTCAAACCCTCACTCTAACACTACACCAAACCCTAACCCTAACACTAACCCAAACCATAACCCAAATAATAACCTTAATCCTAACCCTAACCATAACCCTCATCCTTATCCTAACCCTAACCCTAACCCTAATTCTAAACCTAACCCTTACCCTAAACCTAACCCTAACCCTAACACAAACCCAAACCCTAATTTTAACACAAACCCTAACCCTAAACCTAAATCCAACCCTAAACCTAACCCAAACCCTAACCCTAATCCTAACCCTAACCCAAACCCTAATCCTAACCCTAATGCTAACCCTAAACCTAACTCTAACACTAACCTAGTCCTAACCCTAAACCTAACCCAAACACTTACACTAACCCTAACCCTAATCCTAACCCTAACCCTAACCCTAATCCTAACCCTAATGCTAACCCTAAATCTAACCCTAACACTAACTCTAGTCCTAACCCTAACCCTAACTCAAACCCTAACACTAACCCTAACCCTAACCCTAACCCTAACTTTAACCCTAACCCTAACCCTAACTGAAACACTAATCCTAAACCTAACCCTAACCCTAATGCTAAACCTAAACCTAATTGAAACTCAAACCCTAACCCTATTCCTAACCCATTCCCAAACCCTAACACTAACCCTAACCCTAACCCAAACCCTAACCCTAACCCTAACTCGAACCCAAACCCATACCCTAACCCTAATCCTAACCCTAATGCTAACCCTAAAACTAACTCAAACTCAAACCCTAATCCTAACCCTTACCCTAACTCAAAACCTAACCCTAACCCTAAACTTAACCCTAACCCTACCCCTAACCCTAACACTAACCATAACACTAAACCTAATTCTAACTAAAACCCAAACCCTAACCCTAACCCAAACCCAAACCGTAATCTTAACACAAACCCTAACCCTAATCCTAAGCCTAACCCTAACCCTAACCCAACCCCTAACCCTCACCATAACTCTAACCCAAACCCGAACCCTAACCCTAAGCCTAACCCAAATCCTTACCCTAACCCTAACTGAAACACTAATCCTAAACCTAACCCTAACCCTAATGCTAACGCTAAACCTAATTCAAACTCAAACCCTAACCCTAATCCTAACCCGAACCCAAACCCTAACCCTAACCCTAAACCTAACCCAAAATATAACCGAAACCGAAACCCTAACCCTAACCCTAAACTTAACCCTGAACCCTAACCCTAACACTTACCCTAACCATAACCCAAACCTAAACACAAACCCTAACCCTAATCCTAACCCTAAACCTAACAATAATCCTAGTCCTATCCATAACCCTAACCGTAACCCTAACCCTAACCTTAACCCTTACCCAAACCCAAACTCTAAACCTAACTCTAATCGGAAGCCTAACCCTAACCCTAACGCTAACCCTAACCCTAACTCAAACCCTAACTCTAACACTAAACCAAACACTAACCCTAACCCTAACTCAAACCATAACCTAAATAATAACCCTAATCCTAAACCTAACCCTAACCCTAATCCTTATCCTAACCCTAACCCTAATTCTAACACTAACCCAAACCCTAATTCTAACCCTAACCCTAACCCTGACCCAAAACCGAATCCTAAACCTAACCCTAAACTTAATCTTAACACTAACCCTTACATTAACACTAACCCAGATTCAAACCTAACCCTAACCCAAACCCTAACCCTAACCCTAACCCTAAACCAAACCCTAACCCTAACCCTAATTCAAACTCAAACCCTAACCCTAATCCTAACCCTAACTATAACAATAAACTCTAACCCTAACCCTAAACCTAACGCAAAACATAACCCAAACCGAAACCCTAACCCTAACCCTAACCTTAACCCTAATCCTAACCCTAACCCTAACCCTAATCCTAGTACTAACCCTAACCCTAACCCTAACCCTAACCCTAACCTTAACCCTTACCCAAACCCAAACTCTAAACATAACTCTAATCAGAAACCTAACACTAACCCTAACCCTAACCCTAACCCTAACACAAACCCAAACGCTAATTTTAACACAAACCCTAACCCTAATCCTAACTCCAACCCTAAACCTAACCCAAACCCTA
>JAJHUQ010000051.1:2015000-2027500 GCA_035773235.1 Eospalax fontanierii | reverse complement strand
TAACCCAAACCCTAACCCTAACCCTAAACCTAACCCAAACCCAAACCCTAACCCTAACCCTAATCCTAAAACTAATGCAAACCCTAAACCTAACGATAACCCTAGTCGTAACCCTAACGCTAACCCAAACCCTAACACTAACCCTAACCCTAACCCTAAATCAAACCCTAAACCTAACCCTAACCCTAACCTTAACCTAACCCTAACCCTAACTGAAACACTAATCCTAAACCTAACCCTAACCCTAATGCGAACCCTAAACCTAATTCAAACTCAAACCCTAACCCTAATCCTAACCCGAACCCAAACCCTAACCCTAACCCTAAACCTAACCCAAAATATAACCCAAACCGAAACCCTAACCCTAACCCTAAACCTAACCCTAAACCCTAACCCTAACACTTACCCTAACCATAACCCAAACCTAAACACAAACTCTAACCCTAATCCTAACCCTAACCCTAACCCTAACACTAAACCTAACCCTAACTCTAACCCAAACCCTAACCTAACCCTAAACCTAACCCTAACTCAAACCCTCACTCTAACACTAACCCAAACCGTAAACCTAACCCTAACCGAAACCATAACCCAAATAATAACCCTAATCCTAACCCTAACACTAACCCTCCTCCTTATCCTAGCCCTAACCCTAACCCTAACCCTAACCCAAACCCTAACCCTAACCCTAACTCAAACCCTCACTCTAACACTAACCCAAACCGTAACCCTAACCCTAACCCTAACCCCAAACCTAACCCTAACACTAACCCTTACCCCAACCCCCACCCTAACCCTAATCCTAACCCTAATGCTAACCCTAAACCTAACCCTAACACTAACCCTAGTCCTAACCCTAACCCGAACCCAAACCCTAACACTAACCCTAACCCTAACCCAAACTCTAAATCAAACCCTAAACCTAACCCTAACCCTAACCTTAACCCTAACCCTAACCCTAACTGAAACACTAATCCTAAACCTAACCCTAACCCTAATGCTAACCCTAAACCTAATTCAAACTCAAACCCTAACCCTAATCCTAACCTGAACCCAAACCCTAACCCTAACCCTAAACCTAGCACAAAACATAACCCAAAGCGAAACCCTAACCCTAACCCTAACCCTAACCCTAATCCTAGTCCTAACCCTAAACCTAAACCTAACCCTCACCCTAACCTTACCCCTTACCCAAACCCAAACTCTAAACCTAACTCTAATCGGAACCCTAACCCTAACCCTAACCCTAACGCTAACCCTAACCATAACCTTAACCCTAACCGTAAAGCTAAACCTAACTATAACCCTAACCCTAACCCTAAACCTAACCAAATCTAAACCCTAACCCAAACCCTAATCCTAACCCTAACCCTAACACTAAACCTAACCGAAAACCTAAACCCTAAACCTAATCCTAACCCTAAAACAAAACCTAACCCTAAACGTAACTTTAACCCAAACCCTAACCCTAACCCTAAACCAAACCCTAATCTTAACACAAACCCTAACCCTAATCCTAACCCTAACTGTAACCCTAACTCAAACGTTAACCCTAACCCTAACCCGAACCCAAACCCTAACCCTAACCCTAACCCTAACCCAAACACAAACCCTAACCCTAACCCTAACCCTAATCCTAAAACTAATGCTAACCCTAAACCTAACAATAACCCTAGTCGTAACCCTAACCCTAACCCTAACCCTAACCCTAACCCTAATTCTAACCCTAACCCTAACCCTAACCCTAACCCAAACCCTAACCCTAACCCTAATCCTAACCCTAATGCTAACCCTAAACCTAACCCTAACACTAACCCTAGTCCTAAACCTAAACCTAAACCAAACCCTTACACTAACCCTAAGCCTAACCCTAACCCTAAATCAAACCCTAACCCTAACCCTAACCCTAACCCGAACCCAAACCCTAACCCTAACCCTAACCCTAACTGAAATAATTATCCTAAACCTAACCCTAACCCTAATGCTAACACTAAACCTAATTCAAACTCAAACCCTAACCCTAATCCTAACACTAAACCTAACCTTAACCCTTACCCAAACCCAAACTCTAAACATAACTCTAATCGGAACCCTAACCCTAACCCTAATCCTAACCCTAACCCTAACCATAACCCTAATCCAAAACCTCACCCTAACCCTAACTCTAACCCAAAGCCTAACCTAACCCTAACTCTAAACCAAACCCAAATCGTAACCCTAACCCTAACTCTAACCCAAACCCTAACCTAAACCTAAACCTAACCGTAACTCAAACCCTAACTCTAACACTAACCCAAACCCTAACCCTAACACTAACCCAAACCATAACCCAAATAATAACCCTAATCCTAACCCTAACCTTAACCCTCATCCTTATCCTAACCCTAACCCTAACCCTAATTCTAAACCTAACCCTAACCCTAACCCTAACGCTAACCCTAACACAAACCTAAACCCTAATTTTAACACAATCCCTAACCCTACTCCTAACCCCAACCCTAAACCAAACCCAAACACTAACCCTAACCCTAACCCTAACCCAAACCCTAACCCCAATCCTGATCCGAACCCAAACCCTAACCCTAAACCTAAATCTAGGCCAAAACGTAACCGAAACCGAAACCCTAACCCTAAGCCTAACACTAAACTGTAACCCTAACACTTACCCTAAACATAACCCAAACCTAAACCCAAATTCTAACCCTAATCCTAACCCTAACCCTAATCCTAGTCCTAACCCTAACCCTAACCCTAACCCTAACCCTAACCTTAACTTTTCCCCAAACCCAAACACTAAACCTAACTCTAATCGGAACCCTAACCCTAACCCTAACCCTAACCCTAACCCTAACCCTAACCCTAACCCTAACCCTAACCCTAACTCAAACGTTAACCCTAACCCTAACCCTAACCCAAACCCTAACCCTAACCCTAACCCTAACCCTAACCCTAAACCTAACCCTAATCCTAAAACTAATGCTAACCCTAAACCTAACAATAATCCTAGTCGTAACCCTAACCCTAACCCTAACCCTAACCCTAACCCTAATTCTAACCCTAACCCTAACCCTAACCCTAACCCTAACCCTAACCCAAACCCTAACCCTAACCCTAATCCTAACCCTAATGCTAACCCTAAACCTAACCCTGACCCTAACCCTAGTCCTAAACCTAAACCTAAACCAAACCCTTACACTAACCCTAACCCTAACCCAAACCCTAAATCAAACCCTAACCCGAACCCTAACCCTAACCCGAACCCAAACCCTAACCCTAACCCTAACCCTAACTGAAATAATTATCCTAAACCTAACCCTAACCCTAATGCTAACACTAAACCTAATTCAAACTCAAACCCTAACCCTAATCCTAACACTAAACCTAACCTTAACCCTTACCCAAACCGAACTCTAAACATAACACTAATCGGAACCCTAACCCTAACCCTAACCCTAATCCTAACCCTAACCCTAACCATAACCCTAATCCAACACCTCACCCTAACCCTAACTCTAACCCAAAGCCGAACATAACCCTAACTCTAAACCAAACCCAAATCGTAACCCTAAACCTAACTCTAACCCAAACAATAACCTAACACTAAACCTAACCCTAACTCAAACCCTAACTCTAACACTAACCCAAACCCTAACCCTAACTCTAACCCAAACCATAACCCAAATAATAACCCTAATCCTAACCCTAACCTTAACCCTCATCCTTATCCTAACCCTAACCCTAACCCTAATTCTAAACCTAACCCTAACCCTAACCCTAACCCTAACCCTAACACAAACCCAAACCCTAATTTTAACACAATCCCTATCCCTAATCCTAACTCCAACCCTAAACCAAACCCAAACACTAACCCTAACCCTAACCCTAACCCAAACCCTAACCCTAACCCTAACCTTAACCCTAACCCTAACCCAAACCCTAACCCTAACCCTAATCCTAACCCTAACACTAACCCTAAACCTAACCCTAACACTAACCCTAGTCCTAACCCTAACCCTAACCCTAACCCTAACCCTAACCCTAACCCTAACCCTAACCCTAACCCTAACCCTAACCCTAACCCTAACCCTAACCCTAACCCTAACCCTAACCCTAACCCTAAACCTAACCCTAACCGAAACCATAACCCAAATAATAACCCTAATCCTAACCCTAACACTAACCCTCCTCCTTATCCTAGCCCTAACCCTAACCCTAACCCTAACCCAAACCCTAACCCTAACCCTAACTCAAACCCTCACTCTAACACTAACCCAAACCGTAACCCTAACCCTAACCCTAACCCTAAACCTAACCCTAACACTAACCCTAACCCAAACCCTAACCCTAACCCTAATCCTAACCCTAATGCTAACCCTAAACCTAACCCTAACACTAACCCTAGTCCTAACCCTAACCCGAACCCAAACCCTAACACTAACCCTAACCCTAACCCAAACTCTAAATCAAACCCTAAACCTAACCCTAACCCTAACCTTAACCCTAACCCTAACCCTAACTGAAACACTAATCCTAAACCTAACCCTAACCCTAATGCTAACCCTAAACCTAATTCAAACTCAAACCCTAACCCTAATCCTAACCTGAACCCAAACCCTAACCCTAACCCTAAACCTAGCACAAAACATAACCCAAAGCGAAACCCTAACCCTAACCCTAACCCTAACCCTAATCCTAGTCCTAACCCTAAACCTAAACCTAACCCTAACCCTAACCTTAACCCTTACCCAAACCCAAACTCTAAACCTAACTCTAATCGGAACCCTAACCCTAACCCTAACCCTAACGCTAACCCTAACCATAACCTTAACCCTAACCGTAAAGCTAAACCTAACTATAACCCTAACCCTAACCCTAAACCTAACCAAATCTAAACCCTAACCCAAACCCTAATCCTAACCCTAACCCTAACACTAAACCTAACCGAAAACCTAAACCCTAAACCTAATCCTAACCCTAAAACAAAACCTAACCCTAAACGTAACTTTAACCCAAACCCTAACCCTAACCCTAAACCAAACCCTAATCTTAACACAAACCCTAACCCTAATCCTAACCCTAACTGTAACCCTAACTCAAACGTTAACCCTAACCCTAACCCGAACCCAAACCCTAACCCTAACCCTAACCCTAACCCAAACACAAACCCTAACCCTAACCCTAACCCTAATCCTAAAACTAATGCTAACCCTAAACCTAACAATAACCCTAGTCGTAACCCTAACCCTAACCCTAACCCTAACCCTAACCCTAATTCTAACCCTAACCCTAACCCTAACCCTAACCCAAACCCTAACCCTAACCCTAATCCTAACCCTAATGCTAACCCTAAACCTAACCCTAACACTAACCCTAGTCCTAAACCTAAACCTAAACCAAACCCTTACACTAACCCTAAGCCTAACCCTAACCCTAAATCAAACCCTAACCCTAACCCTAACCCTAACCCGAACCCAAACCCTAACCCTAACCCTAACCCTAACTGAAATAATTATCCTAAACCTAACCCTAACCCTAATGCTAACACTAAACCTAATTCAAACTCAAACCCTAACCCTAATCCTAACACTAAACCTAACCTTAACCCTTACCCAAACCCAAACTCTAAACATAACTCTAATCGGAACCCTAACCCTAACCCTAATCCTAACCCTAACCCTAACCATAACCCTAATCCAAAACCTCACCCTAACCCTAACTCTAACCCAAAGCCTAACCTAACCCTAACTCTAAACCAAACCCAAATCGTAACCCTAACCCTAACTCTAACCCAAACCCTAACCTAAACCTAAACCTAACCGTAACTCAAACCCTAACTCTAACACTAACCCAAACCCTAACCCTAACACTAACCCAAACCATAACCCAAATAATAACCCTAATCCTAACCCTAACCTTAACCCTCATCCTTATCCTAACCCTAACCCTAACCCTAATTCTAAACCTAACCCTAACCCTAACCCTAACGCTAACCCTAACACAAACCTAAACCCTAATTTTAACACAATCCCTAACCCTAATCCTAACTCCAACCCTAAACCAAACCCAAACACTAACCCTAACCCTAACCCTAACCCAAACCCTAACCCTAATCCTAATCCGAACCCAAACCCTAACCCTAAACCTAAATCTAGGCCAAAACGTAACCGAAACCGAAACCCTAACCCTAACCCTAACACTAAACTGTAACCCTAACACTTACCCTAAACATAACCCAAACCTAAACCCAAATTCTAACCCTAATCCTAACCCTAACCCTAATCCTAGTCCTAACCCTAACCCTAACCCTAACCCTAACCCTAACCTTAACTTTTACCCAAACCCAAACACTAAACCTAACTCTAATCGGAACCCTAACCCTAACCCTAACCCTAACCCTAACCCTAACCCTAACCCTAACCCTAACCCTAACCCTAACTCAAACGTTAACCCTAACCCTAACCCTAACCCAAACCCTAACCCTAACCCTAACCCTAACCCTAACCCTAAACCTAACCCTAATCCTAAAACTAATGCTAACCCTAAACCTAACAATAATCCTAGTCGTAACCCTAACCCTAACCCTAACCCTAACCCTAACCCTAATTCTAACCCTAACCCTAACCCTAACCCTAACCCTAACCCTAACCCAAACCCTAACCCTAACCCTAATCCTAACCCTAATGCTAACCCTAAACCTAACCCTAACACTAACCCTAGTCCTAAACCTAAACCTAAACCAAACCCTTACACTAACCCTAACCCTAACCCAAACCCTAAATCAAACCCTAACCCGAACCCTAACCCTAACCCGAACCCAAACCCTAACCCTAACCCTAACCCTAACTGAAATAATTATCCTAAACCTAACCCTAACCCTAATGCTAACACTAAACCTAATTCAAACTCAAACCCTAACCCTAATCCTAACACTAAACCTAACCTTAACCCTTACCCAAACCGAACTCTAAACATAACACTAATCGGAACCCTAACCCTAACCCTAACCCTAATCCTAACCCTAACCCTAACCATAACCCTAATCCAACACCTCACCCTAACCCTAACTCTAACCCAAAGCCGAACATAACCCTAACTCTAAACCAAACCCAAATCGTAACCCTAAACCTAACTCTAACCCAAACAATAACCTAACACTAAACCTAACCCTAACTCAAACCCTAACTCTAACACTAACCCAAACCCTAACCCTAACTCTAACCCAAACCATAACCCAAATAATAACCCTAATCCTAACCCTAACCTTAACCCTCATCCTTATCCTAACCCTAACCCTAACCCTAATTCTAAACCTAACCCTAACCCTAACCCTAACCCTAACCCTAACACAAACCCAAACCCTAATTTTAACACAATCCCTATCCCTAATCCTAACTCCAACCCTAAACCAAACCCAAACACTAACCCTAATCCTAATCCTAACCCGAAAACTAACCCTAACCTAAACCTAACTCTAAACCAAACCCAAACCCTAACCCTAACCCTAACTCTAACCCAAACCCTAACCTAACCCTAAACCTAACCCTAACTCAAACCCTCACTCTAACACAAACCCAAACCGTAACCCTAACCCTAACCCAAACCATAACCCAAATAATAACCCTAATCCTAACCCTAACACTAACCCTCATCCTTATCCTAACCCTAACCCTAAACCAAACCCTAATCTTAAGACAAACCCTAACCCTAACCCTAATCCTAACCCCAACCCTAACCCAAACCCTAACCCTAACCCTAACCCTAACCCAATCCATAACCCAAATAATAACCCTAATCCTAACCCTAACACTAACCCTCATCCTTATCCTAACCCTAACCCTAACCCTAACTGAAACATTAATCCTAAACCTAACCCTAACCCTAATGGTAAGCCTAAACCTAATTCAAACTCAAACCCTATCCCTAATCCTAACCCGAACCCAAACCCTAACCCTAACACTAAACCGAACCCAAAATATAACCCAAACCGAAACCCTAACCCTAACCCTAAACCTAACCCTAAACCCTAACCCTAACACTTACCCTAACCATAACCCAAACCTAAACACAAACCCTAACCCTAATCCTAACCCTAAACCTAACCCTAAACCTAGTCGTATCCCTAAACCTAACGGTAACCCTAACCCTAACCTTAACCCTTACCCAAACGCAAACTCTAAACCTAACTCTAATCGGAACCCTAACCCTAACCCTAATCCTAACCGTAACCCTAACCATAACCCTAATCCAACACCTAACCCTAACCCTAACTCTAACCCAAACCCTAACCTAAACCTAACTCTAAACCAAACCCAAACCCTAACCCTAACCCTAACTCTAACCCAAAACCTAACCTAACCCTAAACCTAACGCTAACTCAAACCCTCACTCTAACACTAACCCAAACCGTAACCCTAACCCTAACCCAAACCATAACCCAAATAATAAACCTAATCCTAACCCTAACACTAACCCTCCTCCTTATACTAACCCTAACCCTAACCCTAACCCTAACCCTAACGCTAACCCTAACCCAAACCCTAATCTTAACACAAACCCTAACCGTAATCCTAACCCTAACCCTAACCCTAACCCAAACCCTAACCCTAACCCTTACCCAAACCCTAACCCTAATCCTAATCAGAATCCAAACCCTAACCCTAAACCTAAATCTAGCCCAAAACATAACCGAAACCGAACCCCTAAACCTAACCCTAACACTAAACTTTAACCCTAACACTTACCCTAACCATAACCCAAACCTAAACCCAAACCCTAACCCTAATCCTAACCCTAACCCTAATCCTAGTCCTAACCCTAACCCTAACCCTAACCCTAACCCTAACCTTAACTTTTACCCAAACCCAAACTCTAAACCTAACTCTAATCGGAACCCTAATCCTAACCCTAATCCTAACCCTAACCATAACCATAACCCTAATACAACACCTCACCCTAACCCTAACTCTAACCCATACCCTAACCTAAACCTAACTCTAAACCAAACCCAAACCCTAACCCTAACCCTAACTCTAACCCAAACCCTAACCTAACCCTAAACCTAACCCTAACTCAAACCCTCACTCTAACACTAACCCAAACCGTAACCCTAACCCTAACCCAAACCATAACCCAAATAATAACCCTAATCCTAACCCTAACACTAACCCTCAATCTTATCCTAACCCTAACCCTAACCCTAACCCTAATTCTAACCCTAACCCTAACCCTAACCCTAACCCTAACCCTAACCCAAACCCAAACCCTAATCTTAAGACAAACCCTAACCCAAACATAACCCAAATAATAACCGTAATCCTAATCCTAACCCTAAACCAAACCCTAATCTTAACACAAACCCTAACCCAAATCCTAACCCTAACCGTAACCCTAACTCAAACGTTAACCCTAACCCTAACCCAAACCCTAACCCTAACCCTAAACCTAACCCAAACCCAAACCCTAACCCTAACCCTAATCCTAAAACTAATGCAAACCCTAAACCTAACGATAACCCTAGTCGTAACCCTAACGCTAACCCAAACCCTAACACTAACCCTAACCCTAACCCTAAATCAAACCCTAAACCTAACCCTAACCCTAACCTTAACCTAACCCTAACCCTAACTGAAACACTAATCCTAAACCTAACCCTAACCCTAATGCGAACCCTAAACCTAATTCAAACTCAAACCATAACCCTAATCCTAACCCGAACCCAAACCCTAACCCTAACCCTAAACCTAACCCAAAAAATAACCCAAACCGAAACCCTAACCCTAACCCAAAACCTAACCCTAACCCAAACCATAACCCTAACCCTAACCATAACCCAAACCTAAACACAAACTCTAACCCTAATCCTAACCCTAACCCTAACCCTAACACTAAACCTAACCCTAACTCTAACCCAAACCCTAACCTAACCCTAAACCTAACCCTAACTCAAACCCTCACTCTAACACTAACCCAAACCGTAAACCTAACCCTAACCGAAACCATAACCCAAATAATAACCCTAATCCTAACCCTAACACTAACCCTCCTCCTTATCCTAGCCCTAACCCTAACCCTAACCCTAACCCAAACCCTAACCCTAACCCTAACTCAAACCCTCACTCTAACACTAACCCAAACCGTAACCCTAACCCTAACCCTAACCCTAAACCTAACCCTAACACTAACCCTAACCCAAACCCTAACCCTAACCCTAATCCTAACCCTAATGCTAACCCTAAACCTAACCCTAACACTAACCCTAGTCCTAACCCTAACCCGAACCCAAACCCTAACACTAACCCTAACCCTAACCCAAACTCTAAATCAAACCCTAAACCTAACCCTAACCCTAACCTTAACCCTAACCCTAACCCTAACTGAAACACTAATCCTAAACCTAACCCTAACCCTAATGCTAACCCTAAACCTAATTCAAACTCAAACCCTAACCCTAATCCTAACCTGAACCCAAACCCTAACCCTAACCCTAAACCTAGCACAAAACATAACCCAAAGCGAAACCCTAAGACTAACCCTAACCCTAACCCTAATCCTAGTCCTAACCCTAAACCTAAACCTAACCCTAACCCTAACCTTAACCCTTACACAACCCCAAACTCTAAACCTAACTCTAATCGGAACCCTAACCCTAACCCTAACCCTAACGGTAACCCTAACCATAACCTTATCCCTAACCGTAAAGCTAAACCTAACTATAACCCTAATCCTAACCCTAAACCTAACCAAATCTAAACCCTAACCCAAACCCTAATCCTAACCCTAACCCTAACACTAAACCTAACCGAAAACCTAAACCCTAAACCTAATCCTAACCCTAAAACAAAACCTAACCCTAAACGTAACTTTAACCCAAACCCTAACCCTAACCCTAAACCAAACCCTAATCTTAACACAAACCCTAACCCTAATCCTAACCCTAACTGTAACCCTAACTCAAACGTTAACCCTAACCCTAACCCGAACCCAAACCCTAACCCTAACCCTAACCCTAACCCAAACACAAACCCTAACCCTAACCCTAACCCTAATCCTAAAACTAATGCTAACCCTAAACCTAACAATAACCCTAGTCGTAACCCTAACCCTAACCCTAACCCTAACCCTAACCCTAATTCTAACCCTAACCCTAACCCTAACCCTAACCCAAACCCTAACCCTAACCCTAATCCTAACCCTAATGCTAACCCTAAACCTAACCCTAACACTAACCCTAGTCCTAAACCTAAACCTAAACCAAACCCTTACACTAACCCTAAGCCTAACCCTAACCCTAAATCAAACCCTAACCCTAACCCTAACCCTAACCCGAACCCAAACCCTAACCCTAACCCTAACCCTAACTGAAATAATTATCCTAAACCTAACCCTAACCCTAATGCTAACACTAAACCTAATTCAAACTCAAACCCTAACCCTAATCCTAACACTAAACCTAACCTTAACCCTTACCCAAACCCAAACTCTAAACATAACTCTAATCGGAACCCTAACCCTAACCCTAATCCTAACCCTAACCCTAACCATAACCCTAATCCAAAACCTCACCCTAACCCTAACTCTAACCCAAAGCCTAACCTAACCCTAACTCTAAACCAAACCCAAATCGTAACCCTAACCCTAACTCTAACCCAAACCCTAACCTAAACCTAAACCTAACCGTAACTCAAACCCTAACTCTAACACTAACCCAAACCCTAACCCTAACACTAACCCAAACCATAACCCAAATAATAACCCTAATCCTAACCCTAACCTTAACCCTCATCCTTATCCTAACCCTAACCCTAACCCTAATTCTAAACCTAACCCTAACCCTAACCCTAACGCTAACCCTAACACAAACCTAAACCCTAATTTTAACACAATCCCTAACCCTAATCCTAACTCCAACCCTAAACCAAACCCAAACACTAACCCTAACCCTAACCCTAACCCAAACCCTAACCCTAATCCTAATCCGAACCCAAACCCTAACCCTAAACCTAAATCTAGGCCAAAACGTAACCGAAACCGAAACCCTAACCCTAACCCTAACACTAAACTGTAACCCTAACACTTACCCTAAACATAACCCAAACCTAAACCCAAATTCTAACCCTAATCCTAACCCTAACCCTAATCCTAGTCCTAACCCTAACCCTAACCCTAACCCTAACCCTAACCTTAACTTTTACCCAAACCCAAACACTAAACCTAACTCTAATCGGAACCCTAACCCTAACCCTAACCTTAACCCTAACCCTAACACAAACCCTAACCCTAACCCTAACCCTAACTCAAACGTTAACCCTAACCCTAACCCTAACCCAAACCCTAACCCTAACCCTAACCCTAACCCTAACCCTAAACCTAACCCTAATCCTAAAACTAATGCTAACCCTAAACCTAACAATAATCCTAGTCGTAACCCTAACCCTAACCCTAACCCTAACCCTAACCCTAATTCTAACCCTAACCCTAACCCTAACCCTAACCCTAACCCT
>JAJHUQ010000051.1:1997500-2010000 GCA_035773235.1 Eospalax fontanierii | reverse complement strand
TCCCTAACCCTAATCCTAACTCCAACCCTAACCCTACCCCAAACACTATCCCTAATCCTATCCCTCACCCAAACCCTAACCCTAACCCTAACCTTAACCCTAACCCTAACCCTAATCCTAACCCTAACCCTAACCCTAATCCTAACCCTAACACTAACCCTAAACCTAACCCTAACACTAACCCAAGTCCAAACCCTAACCCTAACCCAAACCCTAACCCTAACCCTAACCCTAACCCTAACCCTAAATCAAACCCTAACCCTATCCCTAACCCTAACCCGAACCCAAACCCTAACCCTAACCCTAACCGTAACTGAAACCCTAATCCTAAACCTAACCCTAACCCTAATCCTAACCCTAAACCTAATTCAAACTCAAACCCTAACCCTATTCCTAACCCGAACCCAAACACTAACCCTAACCCTAAACCTAACCCAAAACATAACCCAAACCGAAACCCTAACCCAAATCTAACCCTAACCCTAAACCCTAACCCTAACACTAACCCTAATATTAACCCAAACCTAAACCCAAACCCTAACCCTTATCCTAACCCTAACCCTAACCCTAATCCTAGTCCTAACCCTAACCCTAACCATAACCCTAACCCTAACACTAACACTAACCTTAAGCCTTACCCAAACACAAACTCTAAACTTAACTCTAATCGGAACCCTAACCCTAACCCTAATCCTAACCCTAATCCTAACCATAACCCTAATCCAACACCTCACCCGAACCCTAACTTTAACCCAAACCCTAACTTAACCCTAACTCTAAACCAAACGCAATCCCTAACCCTAACCCTAACTCTAACCCAAACTCTAACCTAACCCTAAACCTAACCGTAACTCAAACCCTAACTCTAACACTAAACCAAACCCTAACACTAACCCTAACCCAAACCATAACCCAAATAATAACCCTAATCCTAACCCTAACCCTAACCCTCATCCTTATCCTAACCCTAACCCTAACCCTAACCCTAATCCTAACACTAATTCTAATTCTAACCCTAACCCTAACACAAAACCTAACCCTAACCCTAACCCTAACCCTAATCTTAACACTAACCCTAACCCTAACAGTAACCCAGATTCAAACCTAACCCTAACCCAAACCCTAACCCTAACCCTAACCCTAACCCTAACCTAACCCTAAACCTAACCCTAACTCAAACCCTCACTCTAACACTACACCAAACCCTAACCCTAACACTAACCCAAACCATAACCCAAATAATAACCTTAATCCTAACCCTAACCTTAACCCTCATCCTTATCCTAACCCTAACCCTAACCCTAATTCTAAACCTAACCCTAACCCTAACCCTAACCCTAACACAAACCCAAACCCTAATTTTAACACAAACCCTAACCCTAATCCTAACTTCAACCCTAAACCTAACCCAAACCCTAACCCTAATCCTAACCCTAACCCAAACCCTAACCCTAACCCTAACCCTAACCCTAACCCTAACCCAAACCCTAACCCTAACCCTAATCCTAACCCTAATGCTAACCCTAAACCTTACGCTAACACTAACTCTAATCCTAACCCTAACCCTAACTCAAACCCTAACACTAACCCTAACCCTAACCCTAACCCTAACTTTAACCCTAAACCTAACCCTAACTGAAACACTAATCCTAAACCTAACCCTAACCCTAATGCTAAACCTAAACCTAATTCAAACTCAAACTCTAACCCTAATCCTAACCCGAACCCAAACCCTAACCCTAACCCTAAACCTAGCCCAAAACATAACCCAAACCGAAACCCTAACCCTAACCCTAACCCTAACCCTAAACTGTAACCCTAACACTTACACTAACCATAACCCAAACCTAAACCCAAACCCTAACCCTAATCCTAACCCTAACCCTAACCCTTATCCTAGTCCTAACCCTAACCCTAACCCTAACCCTAACCCTAACCCTAACCTTAACCCTTACCCAAACCCAAACTCTAAACCTAACTCTAATCTGAAGCCTAACCCTAACCCTAATCCTAACCCTAACCCTAACCATAACCCTAATCCAACACCTCACCCTAACCCTAACTCTAACCCAAACCCTAACCTAAACCTAAACCTAACCCTAACTCAAACCCTCACTCTAACACTAACCCAAACCGTAAGCCTAACCCTAACCCAAACCATAACCCAAATAATAACCCTAATCCTAACCCTAACACTAACCCTCATCCTTATCCTAACCCTAACAATAACCCTAACCCTAATTCTAACCCTAACCCTAACCCTAACCCTAACCCTAACCCAAACCCAAACCCTAATCTTAACACAAACCTTAACCCTAATCCTAACCCTAATCCTAAACCTAACCCAAACCCTAACCCTAACCCTAACCCTAACCCAAACCCTAACCCTAACCCTAACCCTAACCCTAACCCAAAACCTAAACCTAACCATAATCCTAACCCTAACCCTAACCCTAAACCTAACCCTAACACTATCCCTAGTCCTAAACCTAAACCTAACCCAAACCCTTACACTAACACTAAGCCTAACCCTAACCCTAAATCAAACCCTAACCGTAACCCTAACCCTAACCCGAACCCAAACCCTAACCCTAACCCTAACCCTAACTGAAATAATTATCCTAAACCTAACCCTAACCCTAATGCTAACACTAAACCTAATTCAAATTCAAACCCTAACCCTAATCCTAACATTAAACCTAACCTTAACCCTTACCCAAACCCAAAACTCTAAACATAACTCTAATCGGAACCCTAACCCTAACCCTAATCCTAACCCTAACACTAACCATAACCCTAATCCAACACCTCACCCTAACCCTAACTCTAACCCAAAGCCTAACCTAACCCTAACTCTAAACCAAACCCAAATCGTAACCCTAACCCTAACTCTAACCCAAACCCTAACCTAACCCTAAACCTAACCCTAACTCAAACCCTAACTCTAACACTAACCCAAACCCTAACCCTAACACTAACCCAAATCATAACCCAAATAATAACCCTAATCCTAATCCTAACCTTAACCCTCATCCTTATCCTAACCCTAACCCTAACCCTAATTCTAAACATAACCCTAACCCTAACCCTAACCCTAACCCTAACCCTAACACAAACCCAAACCCTAATTTTAACACAATCCCTAACCCTAATCCTAACTCCAACCCTAAACCTAACCCAAACACTAACCCTAACCCTAACCCTAACCCAAACCCTAACCCTAACCCTAACCTTAACCCTAACCCTAACCCTAACCCTAACCCAAACCCTAACCCTAACCCTAATCCTAACCCTAACACTAACCCTAAACCTAACCCTAACACTAACCCAAGTCCAAACCCTAACCCTAACAGAAACCCTAACACTAAACCTAACCCTAACCCTAACCCTAAATCAAATCCTAACCCTATCCCTAACCCTAACCCGAACCCAAACCCTAACCCTAACCCTAACCGTAACTGAAACCCTACTCCTAAACCTAACCCTAACCCTAATGCTAACCCTAAACCTAATTCAAACTCAAACCCTAACCCTATTCCTAACCCGAACCCAAACACTAACCCTAACCCTAAACCTAACCCAAAAGATAACCCAAACCGAAACCCTAACCCAAATCTAACCCTAACCCTAAACCCTAACCCTAACACTAACCCTAATATTAACCCAAACCTAAACCCAAACCCTAACCCTAATCCTAACCCTAACCCTAACCCTAATCCTAGTCCTAACCCTAACCCTAACCCTAACCCTAACACTAACACTAACCTTAAGCCTTACCCAAACACAAACTCTAAACTTAACTCTAATCGGAACCCTAACCCTAACCCTAATCCTAACCCTAATCCTAACCATAACCCTAATCCAACACCTCACCCGAACCCTAACTTTAACCCAAACCCTAACTTAACCCTAACTCTAAACCAAACGCAATCCCTAACCCTAACCCTAACTCTAACCCAAACTCTAACCTAACCCTAAACCTAACCCTAACTCAAACCCTAACTCTAAAACTAAACCAAACCCTAACACTAACGCTAACCCAAACCATAACCCAAATAATAACCCTAATCCTAACCCTAACCCTAACCCTCATCCTTATCCTAACCCTAACCCTAACCCTAACCCTAATCCTAACACTAATTCTAATTCTAAACCTAACCCTAACCCAAAACCTAACCCTAACCCTAACCCTAACCCTAATCTTAACACTAACCCTAACCCTAACACTAACCCAGATTCAAACCTAACCCTAACCCAAACCCTAACCCTAACCCTAACCCTAACCCAAACCCTAACCGTAACCCTAATTCTAACCCTAATGCTAAACCTAAACCTAACTCAAACTCAAACCCTAACCCTAACCCTAACCCTAATTCTAACCCTAACCCTAACCCTAAAACTAACCGAACCCGATCGCAAACCCTAACCCTAACCCGAAACTTAACCGAAAACCTAAACCTAAATGTAATCCTAAACCAAATCCTAACCCTAACCCTAACCCTAACCCTAACCCTAACCCTAACCCAAACCCTAACCCTAATCCTAACCCTAATGCTAACCCTAAACCTAACCCTAACACTAACCCTAGTCCTAAACCTAAACCTAACCCAAACCCTTACACTAACACTAAGCCTAAACCTAACCCTAAATCAAACCCTAACCGTAACCCTAACCCTAACCCGAACCCAAACCCTAACCCTAACCCTAACCCTAACTGAAATAATTATCCTAAACCTAACCCTAACCCTAATGCTAACACTAAATCTAATTCAAATTCAAACCCTAACCCTAATCCTAACATTAAACCTAACCTTAATACTTACCCAAACCCAAAACTCTAAACATAACTCTAATCGGAACCCTAACCCTAACCCTAATCCTAACCCTAACACTAACCATAACCCTAATCCAACACCTCACCCTAACCCTAACTCTAACCCAAAGCCTAACCTAACCCTAACTCTAAACCAAACCCAAATCGTAACCCTAACCCTAACTCTAACCCAAACCCTAACCTAACCCTAAACCTAACCCAAACTCAAACCCTAACTCTAACACTAACCCAAACCCTAACCCTAACACTAACCCAAACCATAACCCAAATAATAACCCTAATCCTAACCCTAACCTTAACCCTCATCCTTATCCTAACCCTAACCTTAACCAAAATTCTAAACCTAACCCTAACCCTAACCCTAACCCTAACCCTAACCCTAACACAAACCCAAACCCTAATTTTAACACAATCCCTAACCCTAATCCTAACTCCAACCCTAAACCTAACCCAAACACTAACCCTAACCCTAACCCTAACCCAAACCCTAACCCTAACCCTAACCTTAACCCTAACCCTAACCCTAACCCAAACCCTAACCCTAACCCTAATCCTAACCCTAACACTAACCCTAAACCTAACCCTAACACTAACCCAAGTCCAAACCCTAACCCTAACCCAAACCCTAACACTAAACCTAACCCTAACCCTAACCCTAAATCAAATCCTAACCCTATCCCTAACCCTAACCCGAACCCAAACCCTAACCCTAACCCTAACCGTAACTGAAACCCTACTCCTAAACCTAACCCTAACCCTAATGCTAACCCTAAACCTAATTCAAACTCAAATCCTAACCCGAACCCAAACACTAACCCTAACCCTAAACCTAACCCAAAACATAACCCAAACCGAAACCCTAACCCAAATCTAACCCTAACCCTAAACCCTAACCCAAGCACTAACCCTAATATTAACCCAAACCTAAACCCAAACCCTAACCCTAATCCTAACCCTAACCCTAACCGTAATCCTAGTCCTAACCCTAACCCTAACCCTAACCCTAACACTAACACTAACCTTAAGCCTTACCCAAACACAAACTCTAAACTTAACTCTAATCGGAACCCTAACCCTAACCCTAATCCTAACCCTAATCCTAACCATAACCCTAATCCAACACCTCACCCGAACCCTAACTTTAACCCAAACCCTAACTTAACCCTAACTCTAAACCAAACGCAATCCCTAACCCTAACCCTAACTCTAACCCAAACTCTAACCTAACCCTAAACCTAACCCTAACTCAAACCCTAACTCTAAAACTAAACCAAACCCTAACACTAACCCTAACCCAAACCATAAACCAAATAATAACCCTAATCCTAACCCTAACCCTAACCCTCATCCTTATCCTAACCCTAACCCTAACCCTAACCCTAATCCTAACACTAATTCTAATTCTTACCCTAACCCTAACCCAAAACCTAACCCTAACCCTAACCCTAACCCTAATCTTAACACTAACCCTAACCCTAACACTAACCCAGATTCAAACCTAACCCTAACCCAAACCCTAACCCTAACCCTAACCCTAACCCAAACCCTAACCGTAACCCTAATTCTAACCCTAATGCTAAACCTAAACCTAACTCAAACTCAAACCCTAACCCTAAGCCTAACCCTAACCTAAACGCTAACCCTAACCCTAACCCTAACCCTAACTAAACCCCTAAAACTAACCGAAGCCGATCGCAAACCCTAACCCTAACCCGAAACTTAACCGAAAACCTAAACCTAAATGTAATCCTAAACCAAATCCTAACCCTAACCCTAACCCTAACCCTAACCCTAACCCTAACCCTAACCCTAACCTTAACCCTAACCCAAACCCTAACCCTAACCCTAACCCAAAACCTAAACCCAACCGTAAACCTAACCCTAACCCTAAACCAAGAACTAACCCTAAACCTAACCCTAAGCCAAACCCTAACCCTAACCCTTATCCTAACCCATTCCCAAACCCTAACACTAACCCTAACCCTAACCCAAACCCTAACCCTAACCCTAACTCGAACCCAAACCCAAACCCTAACCCTAATCCTAACCCTAATGCTAACCCTAAACCTAACTCAAATTCAAACCCTAATCCTAACCCTAACCCTAACCCAAAACCTAACCCTAACCCTAAACTTAACCTTTACCCTAACCCTAACCCTAACCATAACACTAAACCTAATTCTAACTAAAACCCAAACCCTAACCCTAACCCAAACCCAAACCGTAATCTTAACACAAACCCTAACCCTAACCCTAAGCCTAACCCTAACCCTAACCCAACCCCTAACCCTCACCATAATTCTAACCCAAACCGGAACCCTAACCCTAAGCCTAACCCAAATCCTTACCCTAACCCTAACCCTAACCCTAACCCAAACCCTAACCCTAACCCAAACCCTAACCCAAACCCAAACCATAACCCTAACCCTAACGCTAACCCTAACCCTAACCCTAACCCTAAAGCTAACCCTAACCATAACCCTAACCCTAACCCTAAACCTAACCAAACCTAAATCCTAACCCAAACCCTAATCCTAACACTAACCCTAACACTAACCCTAACCGAAAACCTAAACCCTAACCCTAATCCTAAGCCTAACCCTAAACTTAACACAAACCCTAACCCTAAACGTAACCTTAATCCAAACCCTAACCCTAACGCTAATCCACACAGAAACCATAATCTTAACACAAACCCTAACCCTAACCCTAACCCTAACCCAAAAGCTAACCCTAACCCTAACCCTAACCCAAACCCTAACCCTAACCCAAACCCTAATCCTAATCATAACCCTAACCCTAACCCAAACCCTAATACTAACCCTAACCCTAACCCTAACCCTAACTCAAACCCTATCCCTAACCCTAACTCTAACCCGAACCCAAACCCTAACCCTAACTCTAAACCTAAACCAAAACCTAAACCAAACCCCAACACTACCCTTAAACCAAATCCTAAATCTAACCCTAACCCTAAACCTAATTCAAACTCTAACCCTAACCCTAACACAAACCCTAACGCTAATCCTAATTCTAACTGAAACCCAAAACCTAACACTAACCCTAACCCAAACACTAACAATAACCCTAAACCTAAACCTAACCCCTAACCCTAAAACTAACCCTAACCCTAAACCTAACCATTACCCAAACCCTAACCCTAACCCTAATCCTAAACCTAACCCTAAGCCTAATGCTAATCCTAAACCTAATTCAAACTCAAACCCTAACCCTAATCCTAACCCGAACCCAAACCCTATCCCTAACCCTAAACCTAACCCAAAACATAACCCAAACTGAAACTCTAACCCTAACCCTATCCCTAAACCTAACCCTAAACCCTAACCCTAACACTAACCCTAACCATAACCCAAACCTAAACCCAAACCCTAACCCTAATCCTAATCCTAACCGTAATCCTAGTCCTAACCCTAACCCTTACCCTAACCCAAACCCTAAACCTAACCCTAATCCTAACCCTAATGCTAACCCGAAACCTAACTCAAACTCAAACCCTAACCCTAAGCCTAACCCTAAACCAAAACCTAACCCTAACCCTAACCCTAACTAAAACCTTAATCCTAACCCTAACCCTAACCGAAACCCTAACCCTAACCCTAATCCTAACCCTAATGCTAACCCGAAACCTAACTCAAACTGAAACCCTAACCCTAAGCCTAACCCTAAACCAAACCCTAACCCTAACCCTAACCCTAACTAAAACCCTAACACTAACCCAACCCGAACCCAAACCCTTACCCTAATCCTAACCCTAACCCAAAACCTAACCCTAACCCTAACCCTAACCTAACCCTAACCCTAACCCAAACCCTAACCCTAACCCTAATCCTAACCCTAATGCTAACCCTAAACTTAACCCTAACACTAACTCTAGTCCTAACCCTAACCCTAACTCAAACCCTAACACTAACCCTAACCCTAAACCTAACCCTAACTTTAACCCTAACCCTAACCCTAACTGAAACACTAATCCTAAACCTAACCCTAACCCTAATGCTAAACCTAAACCTAATTCAAACTCAAACCCTAACCCTAATCCTAACCCGAACCCAAACCCTAACCCTAACCCTAAACCTAGCCCAAAACATAACCCAAACCGAAACCCTAACCCTAACCCTAACCCTAACCCTAAACTGTAACCCTAACACTTACCCTAACCATAACCCAAACCTAAACCCAAACCCTAACCCTAATCCTAACCCTAACCCTAACCCTTATCCTAGTCCTAACCCTAACCCTAACCCTAACCCTAACCCTAACCTTAACCCTTACCCAAACCCAAACTCTAATCCTAACTCTAATCGGAAGCCTAACCCTAACCCTAATCCTAACCATAACCCTAACCATAACCCTAATCCAACACCTCACCCTAACCCTAACTCTAACCCAAACCCTAACCTAACCCTAAACCTAACCCTAACTCAAACCCTCACTCTAACACTAACCCAAACTGTAAGCCTAACCCTAACCCAAACCATAACCCAAATAATAAACCTAATCCTAACCCTAACACTAACCTCATCCTTATCCTAACCCTAACCCTAACCCTAACCCTAATTCTAACCCTAACCCTAACCCTAACCCTAACCCTAACCCTAATCCTAACCCAAACCCAAACCCTAATCTTAACACAAACCTTAACCCTAATCCTAACCCTAATCCTAACCCTAACCCAAACCCTAACCCTAACCCTAACCCTAACCCAAACCCTAACCCTAACCCTAACCCTAACCCTAACCCAAACCCTAACCCTAACCCTAATCCTAACCCTAATGCTAACCCTAAACCTAACCCTAACACTAACCCTAGTCCTAAACCTAAACCTAACCCAAACCCTTACACTAACCCTAAGCCTAACCCTAACCCTAAATCAAACCCTAACCCTAACCCGAACCCAAACCCTAACCCTAACCCTAACCCTAACTGAAATAATTATCCTAAACCTAACCCTAACCCTAATGCTAACACTAAACCTAATTCAAACTCAAACCCTAACCCTAATCCTAACACTATCCCTAACCTTAACCCTTACCCAAACCCAAACTCTAAACATAACTCTAATCGGAACCCTAACCCTAACCCTAATCCTAACCCTAACACTAACCATAACCCTAATCCAACACCTCACCCTAACCCTAACTCTAACCCAAAGCCTAACCTAACCCTAACTCTAAACCAAACCAAAATCGTAACCCTAACCCTAAATCTAACCCAAACCCTAACCTAACCCTAAACCTAACCCTAACTCAAACCCTAACTCTAACACTAACCCAAACCCTAACTCTAACACTAACCCAAACCATAACCCAAATAATAACCCTAATCCTAACCCTAACCTTAACCCTCATCCTTATCCTAACCCTAACCCTAACCCTAACCCTAACACTAACACTAACCTTAAGCCTTACCCAAACACAAACTCTAAACCTAACTCTAATCGGAACCCTAACCCTAACCCTAATCCTAACCCTAATCCTAACCATAACCCTAATCCAACACCTCACCCGAACCCTAACTTTAACCCAAACCCTAACTTAACCCTAACTCTAAACCAAACGCAATCCCTAACCCTAACCCTAACTCTAACCCAAACTCTAACCTAACCCTAAACCTAACCCTAACTCAAACCCTAACTCTAACACTAAACCAAACCCTAACACTAACCCTAACCCAAACCATAACCCAAATAATAACCCTAATCCTAACCCTAACCCTAACCCTCATCCTTATCCTAACCCTAACCCTAAACCTAACCGTAATCCTAACACTAATTCTAATCCTAACCCTAACCCTAACCCAAAACCTAACCCTAACCCTAACCCTAACCCTAATCTTAACACTAACCCTAACCCTAACACTAACCCAGATTCAAACCTAACCCTAACCCAAACCCTAACCCTAACCCTAACCCTAACCCAAACCCTAACCGTAACCCTAATTCTAACCCTAATGCTAAACCTAAACCTAACTCAAACTCAAACCCTAAACCTAAGCCTAACCCTAACCTAAACGCTAACCCTAACCCTAACCCTAACCCTAACCCTAACTAAAACCCTAAAACTAACCGAACCCGATTGCAAACCCTAACCCAAACCGAAACTTAACCGAAAACCTAAACCTAAATGTAATCCTAAACCAAATCCTAACCCTAACCCTAACCCTAACCCTAACCCTAACACTAACCCAAACCCTAACCCTAATCCTAACCCTAATGCTAACCCTAAACCTAACCCTAACACTAACCTTAGTCCTAAACCTAAACCTAACCCAAACCCTTACACTAACACTAAGCCTAACCCTAACCCTAAATCAAATCCTAACCCTAACCCTAACCCTAACCCTAACCCTAACCCTAACCCTAACCTTAACCCTAACCCAAACCCTAACCCTAACCCTAACCCAAAACCTAAACCCAACCGTAAACCTAACCCTAACCCTAAACCAAGAACTAACCCTAAACCTAACCCTAAGCCAAACCCTAACCCTAACCCTTATCCTAACCCATTCCCAAACCCTAACACTAACCCTAACCCTAACCCAAACCCTAACCCTAACCCTAACTCGAACCCAAACCCAAACCCTAACCCTAATCCTAACCCTAATGCTAACCCTAAACCTAACTCAAACTCAAACCCTAATCCTAACCCTAACCTTAACCCAAAACCTAACCCTAACCCTAAACTTAACCTTTACCCTAACCCTAACCCTAACCCTAACCATAACACTAAACCTAATTCTAACTAAAACCCAAACCCTAACCCTAACCCAAACCCAAACCGTAATCTTAACACAAACCCTAACCCTAATCCTAAGCCTAACCCTAACCCTAACCCAACCCCTAACCCTCACCATAATTCTAACCCAAACCGGAACCCTAACCCTAAGCCTAACCCAAATCCTTACCCTAAACCTAACCCTAACCCTAACCCAAACCCTAACCCTAACCCAAACCCTAACCCAAACCCAAACCATAACCCTAACCCTAACGCTAACCCTAACCCTAACCCTAACGCTAACCCTAACCATAACCCTAACCCTAACCCTAAACCTAACCAAACCTAAATCCTAACCCAAACCCTAATCCTAACACTAACCCTAACACTAACCCTAACCGAAAACCTAAACCCTAACCCTAATCCTAAGCCTAACCCTAAACTTAACACAAACCCTAACCCTAAACGTAACCTTAATCCAAACCCTAACCCTAACGCTAATCCACATAGAAACCATAATCTTAACACAAACCCTAACCCTAATCCTAACACTAACCCTAACCCTAACCCAAAAGCTAACCCTAACCCTAACCCTAACCCAAACCCTAACCCTAACCCAAACCCTAATCCTAATCCTAACCCTAACCCTAACCCAAACCCTAATACTAACCCTAACCCTAACCCTAACCCTAACTCAAACCCTATACCTAACCCTAACTCTAACCCTAACCCAAACCCTAACCCTAACTCTAAACCTAACCCAAAACCTAAACCAAACTCCAACACTACCCTTAAACCAAATCCTAAATCTAACCCTAACCCTAAACCTAATTCAAACTCTAACCCTAACCCTAACACAAACCCTAACGCTAATCCTAATTCTAACTGAAACCCAAACCCTAACACTAACCCTAACCCAAACACTAACAATA
>JAJHUQ010000051.1:1987500-1992500 GCA_035773235.1 Eospalax fontanierii | reverse complement strand
CCATAACTGAAACCCTAATCCTAAACCTAACCCTAACCCTAATGCTAACCCTAAACCTAATTCAAACTCAAACCCTAACCCTATTCCTAACCCGAACCCAAACACTAACCCTAACCCTAAACCTAACCCAAAACATAACCCAAACCGAAACCCTAACCCTAAATCTAACCCTAACCCTAAACCCTAACCCTACCACTAACCCTAATATTAACCCAAACCTAAACCAAAACCCTAACGCTAATCCTAACCCTAACCCTAACCCTAATCCTAGTCCTAACCCTAACCCTAACCCTAACCCTAACACTAACACTAACCTTAAGCCTTACCCAAACACAAACTCTAAACCTAACTCTAATCGGAACCCTAACCCTTACCCTAATCCTAACCCTAATCCTAACCATAACCCTAATCAACACCTCACCCGAACCCTAACTTTAACCCAAACCGTAACTTAACCCTAACTCTAAACCAAACGCAATCCCTAACCCTAACCCTAACTCTAACCCAAACTCTAACCTACCCCTAAACCTAACCCTAACTCAAACCCTAACTCTAACACTAAACCATACCCTAACACTAACCCTAACCCAAACCATAACCCAAATAATAACCCTAATCCTAACCCTAACCCTAACCCTCATCCTTATCCTAACCCTAACCCTAACCCTAACCCTAATCCTAACACTAATTCAAATCCTAACCCTAACCCTAACCCAAAATCTAACCCTAACCCTAACCCTAACTCTAATCTTAACACTAACCCTAACCCTAACACTAACCCAGATTCAAACCTAACCCTAACCCAAACCCTAACCCTAACCCTAACCCTAACCCAAACCCTAACCGTAACCCTAATTCTAACCCTAATGCTAAACCTAAACCTAACTCAAACTCAAACCCTAACCCTAACCCTAAGCCTAACCCTAACCTAAACGCTAACCCTAACCCTAACCCTAACCCTAACTAAAACCCTAAAACTAACAGAACCCGATCGCAAACCCTAACCCTAACCCGAAACTTAACCGAAAACCTAAACCTAAATGTAATCCTAAACCAAACCCTAACCCTAACCCTAACCCTAACTCTAACCCTACACCTAACCCTAACCCTAACCTTAACCCTAACCCAAACCCTAACCCTAACCCTAACCCAAAACCTAAACCCAACCGTAAACCTAACCCTAACCCTAAACCAAGAACTAACCCTAAACCTAACCCTAAGCCAAACCCTAACCCTAACCCTTATTCTAACCCATTCCCAAACCCTAACACTAACCCTAAACCTAACCCAAACCCTAACCCTAAACCTAACTCGAACCCAAACCCAAACCCTAACCCTAATCCTAACCCTAATGCTAACCCTAAATCTAACTCAAACTCAAACCCTAATCCTAACCCTAACCCTAACCCAAAACCTAACCCTAACCCTAAACTTAACCCTAACCCTAACCCTAACCCTAACCATAACACTAAACCTAATTCTAACTAAAACCCAAACCCTAACCCTAACCCAAACCCAAACCGTAATCTTAACACAAACCCTAACCCTAATCCTAAGCGTAACCCTAACCCTAACCCAACCCCTAACCCTCACCATAATTCTAAACCAAACCGGAACCCTAAACCTAAGCCTAACCCAAATCCTTACCCTAACCCTAACCCTAACCCTAACCCAAACCCTAACCCTAACCCAAACCCTAACCCAAACCCAAACCATAACCCTAACCCTAACGCTAACCCTAACCCTAACCCTAACGCTAACCCTAACCATAACCCTAACCCTAACCCTAAACCTAACCAAACCTAAATCCTAACCCAAACCCTAATCCTAACACTAACCCTAACACTAACCCTAACCGAAAACCTAAACCCTAACCCTAGTCCTAAGCCTAACCCTAACCTTAAGACAAACCCCAACCCTGAACGTGACGTAAATCCAAACCCTACCCCTAACCCTAATCCACACAGAAACCATAATCTTAACACAAACCCTACCCCTAACCCTAACCCAAAAGCTAACCCTAACCCTACCCCTAACCCAAACCCTAACCCTAACCCAAACCCTAATCCTAATCCTAACCCTAACCCTAACCCAAACCCTAATACTAACCCTAACCCTAACCCTAACCCTAACTCAAACCCTATCCCTAACCCTAACTCTAACCCGAACCCAAACCCTAACCATAACTCTAAACCTAACCCAAAACCTAAACCAAACCCCAACACTACCCTTAAACCAAATCCTAAATCTAACCCTAACCCTAAACCTAATTCAAACTCTAACCCTAACCCTAACACAAACCCTAACGCTAATCCTAATTATAACTGAAACCCAAACCCTAACACTAACCCTAACCCAAACCCTAACAATAACCCTAAACCTAAACCTAACCCCTAACCCTAAAACTAACCCTAACCCTAACCCTAACCATTATCCAAACCCTAACCCTAACCCTAAACCTAACTGAAACACTAATCCTAAACCTAACCCTAAGCCTAATGCTAACCCTAAACCTAATTCAAACTCAAACCCTAACCCTAATCCTAACCCGAACCCAAACCCTAACCCTAACCCTAAACCTAACCCAAAACATAACCCAAACTGAAACTCTAACCCTAACCCTATCCCTAACCCTAACCCTAAACCCTAACCCTAACACTAACCCTAACCATAACCCAAACCTAAACCCAAACCCTAACCCTAATCCTAATCCTAACCGTAATCCTAGTCCTAACCCTAACCCTTACCCTAACCCTAACCCTAACACAAACCCTAACCCTAACCCTAAATCAAACCATAAACCTAACCCTAACCCTAACCCTAACGCAAACCATAACCCAAATAATAACCCTAATCCTAACCCTAAACCTAACCCTAACCCTAACCCTAATTCTAACCCTAACCCTAAGCCTAACCCAAAACCTAACCCTAACCCTAACCCTAACCATAATCTTAACACTAACCCTAACCCTAAAAGTAACCCAGATTCAAACCTAACCCAAACCCAAACCCTAACCCTAACCCTAACCCAAACCCTAAACCTAACCCTAATCCTAACCCTAATGCTAACACGAAACCTAACTCAAACTCAAACACTAACCCTAAGCCTAACCCTAAACCAAAACCTAACCCTAACCCTAACCCTAACTAAAACCCTAACCCTAACCCTAACCCTAACCCAAACCCTAAACCTAACCCTAATCCTAACCCTAATGCTAACCCGAAACCTAACTCAAACTCAAACCCTAACCCTAAGCCTAACCCTAAACCAAACCCTAACCCTAACCCTAACCCTAACTAAAACCCTAACACTAACCCAACCCGAACCCAAACCCTAACCCTAACCCTAACCCTAACCCTAACACTAACCCTAACCCTAACCCTAACCCTAACCCCAACCCAAACCCTAACCCTAACCATAATCCTAACCCTAATGCTAACCCTAAACCTAACTCAAACTCAAACCCTAACCCTAACCCTAACCCTAACCCTAACCCTAACCCTAACCCAAACCCTAACCCTAACCATAATCCTAACCCTAATGCTAACCCTAAACCTAACTCAAACTCAAACCCTAACCCTAAGCCTAACCCTAACCCAAACCCTAACCCTAACCCTAATCCAAAACCTAAACCTAACCCTAATTCTAACTCTAACCCTAACCCTAATTCTAAACCTAACCCTAACCCTGACCCAAAACCGAATCCTAAACCTAACCCTAAACTTAATCTTAACACTAACCCTAACATTAACACTAACCCAGATTCAAACCTAACCCTAACCCAAACCCTAACCCTAACCCTAACCCTAACCCTAACCCAAACCCTAACCCTAACCCTAATCCTAACCCTAATGATAACCCTAAACCTAACTCAAACACAAACCCTAACCGTAACCCTAACCCTAACCCAAACCCTAACCCTAACCCAAACCCTAACCCTAACCCTAACCCTAACCCTAACCCTAACCCTAACCCAAACCCTAACCCTAACCCTAACCCTAACAAAAACCCTAACACTAACCCAACCCGAACGCAAACCCTAACCCTAACACGAAACTTAACCGAAAACCTAAACCTAACCGTAATCCTAAACCAAACCCTAACCATAACACTAACACTAACCCTAATCCTAACCCTAACCCTAACCCTAACCCTAACCCTAACACAAACCCGAACCCTAACCCTAACCCTAACCCAAAACCTAACCCTAACCCTAACCCTAACTGAAATACTAATCATAAACCTAACCCGAACCCTAATGCTAAACCTAAACCTAATTCAAACTCAAACCCTAACCCTAATCCTAACCCGAACCCAAACCCTAACCCTAACCCTAAACCTAACCCAAAACATAACCCAAACCGAAACCCTAACCCTAACCCTAACCCTAACCCTAACCCTAACCCTAACACTTACCCTAATCATAACCCAAACCTAAACACAAACCCTAACCCTAATCCTAACCCTAACCCTAACCCTAATCCTAGTCCTAACCCTAACCCTAACCCTAACCCTAACCCTAACCTTAACCCTTACCCAAACCCAAATTCTAAACCAAAATCTAATCGGAACCCTAACCCTAACCCTAATCCTAACCCTAACCCTAACCATAACCCTAATCCAACACCTCACGCTAACCCTATCTCTAACCTAAACCCTAACCTAAGCCTAACTCTAACCCAAACCCTAACCTAACCCTAAACCTATCCCTAATTCAAACCCTAACTCTAACACTAACCCAAACCCTAACCCTAACCCTAACTGAAACACTAATCCTAAAACTAACCCTAACCCTAATGCTAACCCTAAACCTAATTCAAACTCAAACCTTAACCCTAATCCTAACCCGAACCCAAACCCTAACCCTAACCCTAAACCTAGCCCAAAACATAACCCAAACCGAAACCCTAAGACTAACCCTAACCCTAACCCTAAATTGTAACCCTAACACTTACCCTAACCATAACCCAAACCTAAACCCAAACCCTAACCCTAATCC
>JAJHUQ010000051.1:1967500-1972500 GCA_035773235.1 Eospalax fontanierii | reverse complement strand
AACCCTAACCCAAACCCTAACCCTAACCCTAATCCTAACCCTAATGCTAACCCTAAACCTAACTCAAACTCAAACCCTAACCCTAAGCCTAACCCTAACCCAAACCCTAACCCTAACCCTAACCCTAACCCTAACTAAAAAACTATCACTAACCCAACCCGAACGCAAATCCTAACCCGAACGCGAAACTTAACCGAAAACCTAAACCAAACCGTAATCCTAAACCAAACCCTAACCCTAACACTAACTCTAACCCTAACCCTAACCCTAACCCTCACCCAAACGCTAACCCTAACCCTAATCCAAAACCTAAACCTAACCCTAAACCTAACCCTAACCGTAACCCAATCCCTAACCCTAACCCTAAACCTAAACTTAACCCCTAACCCCTAACCCCAAACCCTAACCCAAATCCTAACCCTAACCCTAACCCTAACCTTAAACCTAAACCTAGTCCTAACCCTAACCCTAACCCTAACCCTAACCTTAACCCTTACCCAAACCCAAACTCTAAACCTAACTCTAATTGGAACCCTAACCCTAACCCTAATCCTAACCCTAACCCTAACCATAACCCTAATCCAACACCTCACCCTAACCCTAACTCTTTCCCAGACCCCTACCTAACCCTACCTCTAACCAAACCCAAACCCTAACCCTAACTCTAACCCAAACCCTAACCTAACCCTAAACCTAACCCTAACTCAAACCCTAACTCTAAGACTAACCCAAACACTAACCCTAGCCCTAACTCAAACCATAACCCAAATAATAACCCTAATCCTAAACCTAACTCTAATGCTAATCCTTGTCCTAACCCTGACCCTAACCCTAACCCTTGCCCTAACACTAACCCTAACCCTAACCCAAACCCTAACCCTAACCCTAATCCTAACCCTAAGGCTAACCCTAAACCTAACTCAAACTCAAACCCTAACCCTAAGCCTACCCCTAACCCAAACCCTAACCCTAACCCTAACCCTAAACCTAACCCTAACTAAAACCCTATCACTAACCCAACCCGAACGCAAAACCTAACCCTAACGCGAAACTTAACCGAAAACCGAAACCTAACCGTAATCCTAAACCAAACCCTAACCCTAACACTAACTCTAACCTTAACCCTAAACCTAACCCTAACCCAAACGCTATCGCAAACCCTAACCCAAAACCTAAACCTAGCCCTAAACCTACCCCTAACCGTAACACAATCCCTAACCCTAACCCTAAACCTAAACTTAACCACTAACCCCTAACCCTAAACCCTAAACCAAACCCTAACCCTAACCCTAACCCTAACCTTAAACCTAAACCTACTCCTAACCCTAACCCTAACCCTAACCCTAACCCTAACCCTAACCCTAACCTTAACCCTTACCCACACCCAAACTCTAAACCTAACTCTAATCGGGACCTAACCCTAACCCTAATCCTAACCCTAACCCTAACCATAACCCTAATCCAACACCTCACCCTAACCCTAACACTATCCCAAACCCTAACCTAACCCTAACTCTAAACCAAACCCAAACCCTACCCCTAACCCTACCTCTAACCCAAACCCTTACCAACAAATAATCCTAACCCTAACTCAAACCCTAACTCTCTAACACTAACCCAAACACTAACCCTAACCCTAACTGAAACCATAACCCAAATAATAACCCTAATCCTAAACCTAACCCTAACCCTAATCCTTATCCTAACCCTAACCCTAATTCTAACACTAACCCTAACCCTAATTCTAACCCTAACCCTAACCCTGACCCAAAACCGAATCCTAAACGTAACCCTAAACTTAATCTTAACACTAACCCTAACATTAACACTAACCCAGATTCAAACCTAACCCTAACACAAACCGTAACCCTAACCCTAACCCTAACCCAAACCCTACCCCTACACCTAATCCTAACCCTATTTATCACCCTAACCCTACCTCAAACACAAACCCTAACCGTAACCCTAACCCTAACCCAAACCCTAACCCTAACACTAACCCTAACCCTAACCCTAACCCTAACCCTAACCCAAACCCTAACCCTAACTCTAACCCTAACCCTAACAAAAACCCTAACACTAACCCAACCCGAACGCAAACCCTAACCCTAACCCGAAACTTAACCGAAAACCTAAACCTAAATGTAATCCTAAACCAAACCCTAACCATAACACTAACACTAACCCTAATCCTAACCCTAACCCTAACCCTAACCCTAAACGAAACCTGAACCCTAACCCTAACCCTAACCCAAACCCTAACCCTAACCCTAACCCTAAGCCTAACCCAAACCCTAACCCTAACCCTAATACTAACCCTAATGCTAACCCTAAACCTAACCCTAACACTAACCCTAGTCCTAACCCTAACCCTAGCCCAAACCCTAACACTAACCCTAACCCTAACCCTAACCCTAAATCAAACCCTAAACCTAACCCTAAACCTAACCCGAACACAAACCCTAACCCTAACCCTAACCCTAACTGAAATACTAATCATAAACCTAACCCGAACCCTAATGCTAACCCTAAACCTAATTCAAACTCAAACCCTAACCCTAATCCTAACCCGAACCCAAACCCTAACCCTAACCCTAAACCTAACCCAAAACATAACCCAAACCGAAACACTAACGCTAACCCTAACCCTAACCCTAAACCGTAACCGTAACACTTACCCTAATCATAACCCAAACCTAAACCCAAAACCTAACCCTAATCCTAACCCTAACCCTAACCCTAATCCTATTCCTAACCCTAACCCTAACCCTAACCCTAACCCTAACCTTAACCCTTACCCAAACCCAAACTCTAAACCAAACTCTAATCGGAACCCTAACCCTAACCCTAATCCTAACCCTAACCCTAACCATAACCCTAATCCAACACCTCACGGTAACCCTATCTCTAACCTAAACCCTAACCTAAACCTAACTCTAACCCAAACCCTAACCTAACCCTAAACCTATCCCTAATTCAAACCCTAACTCTAACACTAACCCAAACCCTAACCCTAACCCTAACTGAAACACTAATCCTAAACCTAACCCTAACCCTAATGCTAAACCTAAACCTAATTCAAACTCAAACCCTAACCCTAATCCTAACCCTAACCCAAACCCTAACCCTAACCCTAAACCTAGCCCAAAACATAACCCAAACCGAAACCCTAAGACTAACCCTAACCCTAACCCTAAACTGTAACCCTAACACTTACCCTAACCATAACCCAAACCTAAACCCAAACCCTAACCCTAATCCTAACCCTAACCCAAACCCTAAAACAAAACCTAAAACTAAACGTAACTTTAACCCAAACCCTAACCCTAACCCTAAACCAAACCGTAATCTTAACGCAAACCCTAACCCTAACCGTAACCCTAACTCAAACGTTAACCCTAACCCTAACCCTAACCCAAACCCTAAGCCTAACCCTAACCCTATCCCAAACCCAAACCCTAACCCTAACCCTAATCCTAAAACTAATGCTAACCCTAAACCTAACCCTAAAACTAGTTATAACCCTAACCCTAACCCAAACACTAACACTAACCCTAACCCTAACCCTAACCCTAAATCAAACCCTAAACCTAACCCTAACCCTAACCTTAACCTAACCCTAACCCTAACTGAAACACTAATCCTAAACCTAAACCTAACCCTAATGCTAACCCTAAACCTAATTCAAACTCAAACCCTAACCCTAATCCTAACCCGAACCCAAACCCGAACCCTAACCCTAAACCTAACCCAAAATATATCCGAACCCGAAACCCTAACCCTAACACTAAACCTAACCCTTAACCCTAACATTAACACTTACCCTAACCATAACCCAAACCTAAACACAAACCCTAACCCTAATCCTAACCCTAAACCTAACCCTAATCCTAGTCCTATCCATAACCCTAACCGTAACCCTAACCCTAACCTTAACCCTTACCCAAACCCAAACTCTAAACCTAACTCTAATCGGAAGCCTAACCCTAACCCTAACCCTAACCCTAACTCAAACCCTAACTCTAACACTAACCCAAACACTAATCCTAACCCTAACTCAAACCATAACCTAAATAATAACCCTAACCCTAAACCTAACCCTAACCCTAATCCTTATCATAACCCTAACCCTAATTCTAACACTAACCCTAACCCTAATTCTAAACCTAACCCTAACCCTGACCCAAAACCGAATCCTAAACCTAACCCTAAACTTAATCTTAACACTAACCCTAACATTAACACTAACCCAGATTCAAACCTAACCCTAACCCAAACCCTAACCCTAATCCTAACCCTAACCCAAACCCTAACCCTAACCCTAATCCTAACCCTAATGATAACACTAAACCTAACTCAAACACAAACCCTAACCGTAACCCTAACCCTAACCCAAACCCTAACCCTAACCCTAACCCTAACCCTAACCCTAACCCTAACCCTAACCCTAACCCAAACCCTAACCCTAACCCTAACCCTAACCCTAACTAAAACCCTAACACTAACCCAACCCGAACGCAAACCCTAACCCTAACCCGAAACTTAACCGAAAACCTAAACCTAACCGTAATCCTAAACCAAACCCTAACCATAACACTAACACTAACCCTAATCCTAACCCTAAACCTAACCCTAACACAAACCCTAACCCTAACCCTAACCCTAACCCTAACTAAAACCCTAACACTAACCCAACCCGAACGCAAACCCTAACCCTAACCCGAAACTTAACCGAAAACCTAAACCTAACCGTAATCCTAAACCAAACCCTAACCATAACACTAACACTAACCCTAATCCTAACCCTAACCCTAACCCTAACCCTAACCCTAACCCAAACCCGAACCCTAATTCCTACCCTAACCCAAAACCTAACCCTAACCCTAACCCTAAGCCTAAACCACACCCTAACCCTAACCCTAATACTAACCCTAATGCTTACCCTAAACCTAACCCTAACACTTACCCTAGTCGTAACCCTAACCCTAACCCAAACCCTA
>JAJHUQ010000051.1:1947500-1950000 GCA_035773235.1 Eospalax fontanierii | reverse complement strand
ATCCTAACCCTAACCCTAACCCTAATTCTAAACCTTACCCTAACCCTAACCCTAACCCTAACCCTAACCCTAAACCTAACACAAACCCAAACCCTAATTTTAACACAAACCCTAACCCTAATCCTAACTCCAACCCTAAACCTAACCCAAACCCTAACCCTAACCCTAACCCTAACCCAAACCCTAACCCTAACCCTAAACCTAACCCTAACACTAACCATAGTCCTAACCCTAACCCTAACCCAAACCCTAACAATAACCCTAACCCTAACCCTAACCCTAAATCAAACCCTAAACCTAACCCTAACCCTAACGTTAACCCTAACCCTAACCCTAACTGAAATACTAATCCTAAACCTAACCCTAACCCTAATGCTAAACCTAAACCTAATTCAAACTCAAACACTAACCCTAATCCTAACCTGAACCCAAACACTAACCCTAACCCTAAACCTAGCCCAAAACATAACCCAAACCGAAACACTAACCCGAACCCTAACCCTAACCCTAAACTGTAACCCTAACACTTATCCTAACCATAACCCAAACCTAAACCCAAACCCTAACCCTAATCCTAACCCTAACCCTAACCCTAATCCTAGTCCTAACCCTAACCCTAACCCTAACCGTAACCCTAACCTTAACCCTTACCCAAACCCAAACTCTAAACCTAACTCTAATCGGAATCCTAACCCTAACCCTAACCCTAACGCTAACCCTAACCATAACCCTAACCCTAACCGTAAAGCTAAACCTAACCATAACCCTAACCCTAACCCTAAACCTAACCAAACCTAAACCCTAACCCAAACGCTAACCCTAACCCTAACCCTAACCCTAAACCCTAACCCTAATCCTAACCCTAACCCTAACCCTAAAACAAAACCTAACCCTAAACGTAACTTTAACCCAAACCCTAAACTTAACCCAAAACCAAACCCTAATCTTAACACAAACCCTAACCCTAATCCTAACCCTAACCCTAACCTTAATCCTAGTCCTATCCCTAACCCTAACCGTAACCCTAACCCTAACCTTTACCCTTACCCAAACCCAAACTCTAAACCTAACTCTAATCGGAACCCTAACCCTAACCCTAACCCTAATCCTAACCCTAACCCTAACCATAACCCTAATCCAACACCTCACCCTAACCCTAACTCTAACCCAAACCCTAACCTAAACCTAACTCTAAACCAAACCCAAACCCTAACCCTAACCCTAACTCTAACCCAAACACTAACCTAACCCTAACCCTAACCCTAACTCAAACCCTCACTCTAACACTAACCCAAACCGTAACCCTAACCCTAACCCAAACCATAACCCAAATAATAACCCTAATCCTAACCCTAACACTAACCCTCATCCTGATCCTCACCCTAACCCTAACCCTAACCCTAACCCTAACCCTAATTCTAACCCTAACCCTAACCCTAACCCTAACCCTAACCCTAACCCTAACCCAAACCCAAACCCTAATCTTAACACAAACCCTAACCCTAATCCTAACCCTAACCCTAACCCTAACCCTAACACTAAACCTAACCCAAACCCTAACCCTAAACCTAACCCTAACCCTAACCCAAACCCTAACCCTAACCCTAATCCTAACCCTAATGCTAACCCTAAACCTAACCCTAACACTAACCCTAGTCCTAACCCTAACCCTAACCCAAACCCTTACACTAACCCTAAGCCTAACCCTAACCCTAAATCAAACCCTAACCATAACCCTAACCCTAACCCGAACCCAAACCCGAACCCTAACCCTAACCCTAACCCTAACTGAAATACTTATCCTAAACCTAACCATAACCCTAATGCTAACGCTAAACCTAACCCTAACACTAACCCTAGTCCTAACCCTAACCCTAACCCAAACCCTTACACTAACCCTAAGCCTAACCCTAACCCTAAATCTAACCCTAACCCAAACCCTAACAATAACCCTAACCCTAACCCTAATCCTAACCCTAACCCTAACCATAACCCTAATCCAACACCTCACCCTAACCCTAACTCTATCCCAAATCCTAACCTAACCCTAATTCTAAACCAAACCCAAACCCTAACCCTAACCCTAACTCTAACCCAAACACTAACCTAACCCTAAACCTAACCCTAACTCAAACCCTCACTCTAACACTAACCCAAACCGTAACCCTAACCCTAACCCAAACCATAACCCAAATAATAACCCTAATCCTAACCCTAACACTAACCCTCATCCTTATGCTCACCCTAACCCTAACCCTAACCCTAACCCTAACCGTAATTCTAACCCTAACCCTAACCCTAACCCTAACCCTAACCCTAACCCAAACCCAAACCCTAATCTTAACACAAACCCTAACCCTAATCCTAACCCTAACCCTAACCCTAACCCTAACCCTAACACTAACCCTAACCCAAACCCTAACCCTAAACCTAACCCTAACCCTAACCCAAACCCTAACCCTAACCCTAATCCTAACCCTAATGCTAACCCTAAACCTAA
>JAJHUQ010000051.1:1882500-1885000 GCA_035773235.1 Eospalax fontanierii | reverse complement strand
CTAACCCTAAACATAACCCTAACCCTAACCGTAAAGCTAAACCTAACCATAACCCTAACCCTAACCCTAAACCTAACCAAACCTAAACCCTAACCCAAAACCTAATCCTAACCCTAACCCTAACACTAAACCTAACTGAAAACCTAAACCCTAAACCTAATCCTAACCCTAACCCTAACCCTAAAACAAAACCTAAAACTAAACGTAACTTTAACCCAAACACTAACCCTAACCCTAAACCAAACCGGAATCTTAACGCAAACCCTAACCCTAATCGTAACCCTAACCGTAACCCTAACTCAAACGTTAACCCTAACCCAAACCCTAACCCAAACCCTAAGCCTAACCCTAACCCTAACCCAAACCCAAACCCTAACCCTAACCCTAATCCTAAAACTAATGCTAACCCTAAACCTAACCCTAACCCTAGTCGTAACCCTAACCCTAACCCAAACCCTAAGACTAACCCTAACCCTAACCCTAACCCTAAATCAAACCCTAAACCTAACCCTAACTCTAACCTTAACCTAACCCTAACCCTAACTGAAACACTAATCCTAAACCTAACCCTAACCCTAATGCTAACCCTAAACCTAATTCAAACTCAAACCCTAACCCTAATCCTACCCCGAACCCAAACCCTAACCCTAACCCTAAACCTAACCCAAAATATAACCGAAACCGAAACCCTAACCCTAACCCTAAACCTAACCCTTAACCCTAACATTAACACTTACCCTAACCATAACCCAAACCTAAACACAAACCCTAACCCTAATCCTAACCCTAAACCTAACCCTAATCCTAGTCCTATCCATAACCCTAACCGTAACCCTAACCCTAACCTTAACCCTTACCCAAACCCAAACTCTAAACCTAACTCTAATCGGAAGCCTAACCCTAACCCTAACCCTAACCCTAACCCTATTTCAAACCCTAACTCTAACACTAACCCAAACACTAACCCTAACCCTAACACAAACCATAACCTAAATAATAACCCTAACCCTAAATCTAACCCTAACCCTAATCCTTATCCTAACCCTAACCCAAATTCTAACACTAACCCTAACCCTAATTCTAACCCTAACCCTAACCCTGACCCAAAACCGAATCCTAAACCTAACCCTAAACTTAATCTTAACACTAACCCTAACATTAACAATAACCCAGATTCAAACCTAACCCTAACCCAAACCCTAACCCTAATCCTAACCCTAACCCAAACCCTAACCCTAACCCTAATCCTAACCCTAATGATAACCCTAAACCTAACTCAAACACAAACCCTAACCGTAACCCTAACCCTAACCCAAACCCTAACCCTAACCCTAATCCTAGTCCTATCCCTAACCCTAACCCTAACCTTAACCCTTACCCAAACCCAAACTCTAAACCAAACTCTAATCGGAACCCTAACCCTAACCCTAACCCTAACGCTAACCCTAACCGTAAAGCTAAACCTAAACATAACCCTAACCCTAACCGTAAACCTAACCAAACCTAAACCCTAACACAAACCCTAATCATAACCCTAACCCTAACACTAAACCTAACCGAAAACCTAAACCCTGAACCTAATCCTAACCCTAACCCTAACCCTAAAACCAAACCTAACCCTAAACGTAACTTTAACCGAAACCCTAACCATAACCCTAAACCAAACCCTAATCTTAACACAAACCCTAACCCTAACCCTAACCCAAACCTAAACCCAAAGCCTAACCCTAATCCTAACCCTAACCCTAACCCTAATCCTAGTCCTATCCCTAACCCTAACCCTAACCTTAACCCTTACCCAAACCCAAACTCTAAACCAAACTCTAATCGGAACCCTAACCCTAACCCTAATCCTAACCCTAACCCTAACCCAAACCCTAACCCTAACCCAAACCCTAACCCTAACCCTAATCCTAACCCTAATGCTAACCCTAAACCTAAACGTAACACTAACCCTAGTCCTAACCCTAACCCTAACCGAAACCCTAACACTAACCCTAACCCTAACCCAAACCCTAAATCAAACCTAAACCTAACCCTAACCCTAACCTTAACCCTAACCCTATCCATAACTGAATCACTAATCCTAAACCTAACCCTAACCCTAATGCTAACCCTAAACCTAATTCAAAGTCAAACCCTAACCCTAATCCTAACCCGAACCCAAACCCTAAACCTAACCCTAAACCTAGCCCAAAACATAACCCAAACCGAAACCCTAAGACTAACCCTAACCCTAACCCTAAACTGTAACCCTAACACTTACCCTAACCATAACCCAAACCTAAACCCAAAGCCTAACCCTAATCCTAACCCTAACCCTAACCCTAATCATAGTCCTAACCCTAACCCTAACCCTAACCCTAACCCTAACCCTAACCCTAACCTTAACCCTTACCCAAACCCAAACTCTAAACCTAACTCTAATCGGAACCCTAACCCTAACCCGAACCCTAACGCTAACCCTAACCATAACCCTAACCCTAACCGTAAAGCTAAA
>JAJHUQ010000051.1:1870000-1880000 GCA_035773235.1 Eospalax fontanierii | reverse complement strand
CTAACCCTAAACCTAACCTTAACCCTTACCCAAATCCAAACTCTAAACATAACTCTAATCGGATCCCTAACCCTAACCCTAATCCTAACCTTAACCCTAACCATAACCCTAATCCAACACCTCACCCTAACCCTAACTCTAACCCAAAGCCTAACCTAACCCTAACTCTAAACCAAACCCAAACCGTAACCCTAACTCTAACTCTAACCCAAACCCTAACCTAACCCTAAACCTAACCCTAACTCAAACCCTAACTCTAACACTAAACCAAACCCTAACCCTAACACTAACCCAAGCCATAACCCAAATAATAACCCTAATCCTAACCCTAACCTTAACACTCATCCTTATCCTAACCCTAACCCTAACCCTAATTCTAAACCTAACCCTAACCCTAACCCTAACCTAACCCTAAACCTAACCCTAACTCAAATCCTAACTCTAACACTAACCCAAACCCTAACCCTAACACTAACCCAAACCATAACCCAAATAATAACCCTAATCCTAACCCTAACCTTAACCCTCATCCTTATCCTAACCCTAATCCTAACCCTAATTCTAAACGTAACCCTAACCCTAACCCTAACCCTAACCCTAACCCTAACCCTAACCCTAACACAAACCCAAACCCTAATTTTAACACAAACCCTAACCCTAATCCTAACTCCAACCCTAACCCTAACCCAAACCCTAAGCCTAACCCTAACCCTAACCCAAACCAAACCCTAACCCTAACCCTAATCCTTAAACTAATGCTAACCCTAAACCTAACCCTAACCCTAGTCATAACCCTAACCCTAACCCAAACCCTAACACTAACCCTAACCCTAACCCTAACCCTAAATCAAACCCTAAACCTAACCCTAACCCTAACCTTAACCTAACCCTAACCCTAACTGAAACACTAATCCTAAACCTAACCCTAACCCTAATGCTAACCCTAAACCTAATTCAAACTCAAACCCTAACCCTAATCCCAACCCGAACCCAAACCCTAACCCTAACCCTAAACCTAACCCGAAATATAACCGAAACCTAACCCCTAACCCTAACATTAACACTTACCCTAACCATAACCCAAACCTAAACACAAACCCTAACCCTAATCCTAACCCTAAACCTAACCCTAATCCTAGTCCTATCCATAACCCTAACCGTAACCCTAACCCTAACCTTAACCCTTACCCAAACCCAAACTCTAAACCTAACTCTAATCGGAAGCCTAACCCTAACCCTAACCCTAACCCTAACCCTAACTCAAACCCTAACTCTAACACTAACCCAAACACTAACCCTAACCCTAACTCAAACCATAACCTAAATAATAACCCTAACCCTAAATCTAACCCTAACCCTAATCCTTATCCTAACCCTAACCCTAATTCTAACACTAACCCTAACCCTAATTCTAACCCTAACCCTAAACCTGACCCAAAACCGAATCCTAAACCTAACCCTAAACTTATTCTTAACACTAACCCTAACATTAACACTAACCCAGATTCAAACCTAACCCTAACCCAAACCCTAACCCTAATCCTAACCCTAACCCAAACCCTAACCCTAACCCTAATCCTAACCCTAATGATAACCCTAAACCTAACTCAAACACAAACCCTAACCGTAACCCTAACCCTAACCCAAAACCTAACCCTAACCCTAACCCTAACCCTAACCCTAACCCTAACCCTAACCCAAACCCTAACCCTAACCCTAACCCTAACCCTAACTAAAACCCTAACACTAACCCAACCCGAACGCAAACCCTAACCCTAAACCGAAACTTAACCGAAAACCTAAACCTAACCGTAATCCTAAACCAAACCCTAACCATAACACTAACACTAACCCTAATCCTAGCCCTAACCCTAACCCTAACCCTAACCCGAACCCGAACCCTAACCCTAACCCTAACCCTAAACCTAACCCTAACCCTAACCCTAAGCCTAACCCAAACCCTAACCCTAACCCTAATACTAACCCTAATGCTAACCCTAAACCTAACCCTAACACTTACCCTAGTCCTAACCCTAACCCTAACCCAAACCCTAACACTAACCCTAACCCTAACCCTAACCCCAAATCAAACCCTAAACCTAACCCTAAACCTAACCCGAACCCAAACCCTAACCCTAACCCTAACCCTAACTGAAATACTAATCCTAAACCTAACCCGAACCCTAATGCTAACCCTAAACCTAATTCAAACCCAAACCATAACCCTAATCCTAACCCGAACCCAAACCCTAACCCTAACTCTAAACCTAACCCAAAACATAACCCAAACCGAAACCCTAACCCTAACCCTAACCCTAACCCTAAACCCTAACCCTAACACTTACCCTAATCATAACCCAAACCTAAACCCAAACCCTAACCCTAATCCTAACCCTAACCCTAACCCTAATCCTAGTCCTATCCCTAACCCTAACCCTAACCCTAACCCTAACCTTAACCCTTACCCAAACCCAAGCTCTAAACCAAACTCTAATCGGAACCCTAACCCTAACCCTAATCCTAACCCTAACCCTAACCATAACCCTAATCCAACACCTCACGCTAACCCTATCTCTAACCTAAACCCTAACCTAAACCTAACTCTAACCCAAACCCTAACCTAACCCTAACCCTATCCCTTACTCTAACCCTAACTCTAACACTAACCCAAACCCTAACCCTAACCCTAACACAAACCATAACCCTAATAATAACCCTAAACCTAACCCTAAACCTAACCCTAACCCTAACCCAAAACCAAACACTAATCTTAACACAAACCCTAACCCTAATCCTAACCCTAACCCTAACCCTAACCCAAACCCTAACCCTAACCCTAATCCTAACCCAAACCCTAACCCTAACCCTAACCCTAACCCTAATCCTAAACCTAATGCTAACCCTAAACCTAACCCTAACACTAACCCTCGTCCTAAACCTAACCCTAACCCAAACCCTAACCCTAACCCTAACCCTAACCCAAACCCTAACCCTAACCCTAACCCTAACCCTGACCCTAACCCAAACCCTAACCCTAACCCTAATCCTAACCCTAATGCTAACCCTAAACCTAAACGTAACACTAACCCTAGTCCTAACCCTAACCCTAACCGAAACCCTAACACTAACCCTAACCCTAACCCAAACCCTAAATCAAGCCTAAACCTAACCCTAACCCTAACCTTAACCCTAACCCTATCCCTAACTGAAACACTAATCCTAAACCTAACCCTAACCCTAATGCTAACCCTAAACCTAATTCAAACTCAACCCCTAACCCTAATCCTAACCCGAACCCAAACCCTAACCCTAACCCTAAACCTAGCCCAAAACATAACCCAAACCGAAACCCTAAGACTAACCCTAACCCTAACCCTAAACTGTAACCCTAACACTTACCCTAACCATAACCCAAACCTAAACCCAAACCCTAACCCTAATCCTAACCCTAACCCTAACCCTAATCCTAGTCCTAACCCTAACCCTAACCCTAACCCTAACCCTAACCTTAACCCTTACCGAAACCCAAACTCTAAACCTAACTCTAATCGGAACCCTAACCCTAACCCTAACCCTAACGCTAACCCTAACCATAACCCTAACCCTAACCGTAAAGCTAAACCTAACCATAATCCTAACCCTAACCCTAAACCTAACCAAACCTAAACCCTAACCCAAACCCTAATCCTAACCCTAACCCTAGCACTAAACCTAACCGAAAACCTAAACCCTAAACCTAATCCTAACCCTAACCCTAACCCTAAAACAAAACCTAAAACTAAACGTAACTTTAACCCAAAACCTAACCCTAACCCTAAACCGAACCCTAATCTTAACGCAAACCCTAACACTAATCCTAACCCTAACCGTAACCCTAACTCAAACGTTAACCCTAACCCTAACCCTAACCCAAACCCTAACCGTAATTCTAAACCTAACCCTAACCCTCACCCTAACCCTAACCCAAACCCAAACCCTAATCTTAACACAAACCCTAACCCTAACCCTAACCCTAACCCTAACCCTAACCCTAACCCTAACCCTAACCCAAACCCTAACCCTAAACCTAACCCTAACCCTAACCCAAACCCTAACCCTAACCCTAATCCTAACCCTAATGCTAATCCTAAACCTAACCCTAACACTAACCCTAGTCCTAACCCTAACCCTAACCCAAACCCTTACACTAACCCTAAGCCTAACCCTAACCCTAAATCAAACCCTAACCATAACCCTAGCCCTAACCCGAACCCAAACCGAACCCTAACCCTAACCCTAACTGAAATACTTATCCTAATCCTAACCCTAACCCTAATGCTAACCCTAAACCTAATTCAAACTCAAACCCTAACCCTAATCCTAACCCTAAACCTAACCTTAACCCTTACCCAAACCCAAACTCTAAACATAACTCTAATCGGAACCCTAACCCTAACCCTAATCATAACCCTAACCCTAACCATAACCCTAATCCAAAACCTCACCGTAACCCTAACTCTAACCCAAAGCCTAACCTAACCCTAACTCTAAACCCAACCCAAACCGTAACCCTAACCCTAACTCTAACCCAAACCCTAACCTAACCCTAAACCTAACCCTAACTCAAACCCTAACTCTAACACTAACCCAAACCCTAACCCTAACACTAACCCAAACCATAACCCAAATAATAAGCCTAATCCTAACCATACCCTTAACCCTCAACCTTATCCTAACCCTAACCCTAACCCTAATTCTAAACCTTACCCTAACCCTAACCCTAACCCTAACCCTAAACCTCACACAAACCCAAACCCTAATTTTAACACAAACCCTAACCCTAATCCTAACTCCAACCCTAAACCTAACCCAAACCCTAACCCTAACCCTAACCCTAACCCTAACCAAAACCCTAACCCTAACCCTAAACCTAACCGTAACACTAACCATAGTCCTAACCCTAACACTAACCCAAACCCTAACAATAACCCTAACCCTAACCCTAACCCTCACCCTAAATCAAACCCTAAACCTAACCCTAACCCTAACGTTAACCCTAACCTTAACCCTTACCCAAACCGAAACTCTAAACCAAACTCTAATCGGAACCCTAACACTAACCCTAATCCTAGCCCTAACCCTAACCATAACCCTAATACAACACCTCACGCTAACCCTATCTCTAACCTAAACCCTAACCTAACCCTAAACCTATCCCTAATTCAAACCCTAACTCTAACACTAACCCAAACCCTAACACTAACACTAACCCAAGACAAAACCCAAATAATAACCCTAATCATAACCCTAACCTTAACCCTCATCCTTATCATAACCCTAACCCTAACCCTCATTCTAAACCTAACCCTAACCCTAACCCTAACCTAACCCTAAACCTAACCCTAACTCAAACCCTAACTCTAACACTAACCCAAACCCTAACCCTAACACTAACCCAAACCATAACCCAAATAATAACCCTAATCCCAAACCTAACCATAACCCTCATCCTTATCCTAACCCTAATCCTAACCCTAATTCTAAACGTAACCCTAACCCTAACCCTAACCCTAACCCTAACCCTAACCCTAACCCTAACACAAACCCAAACCCTAATTTTAACACAAACGCTAACCCTAATCCTAACTCCAACCCTAAACCTAACCCAAACCCTAACCTTAACTTTAACCCTAACCCAAACCCTAACCCTAACCCTAACCTTAACCCTAACCCAACCCCTAACCCTAAACCTAATCCTAACCCGAATGCTAACCCTAAACCTAACCCTAACACTAACCCTAACCCTAATTCTAAACCTAACCCTAACCCTAACCCTAACCCTAACCCTAACCCTAACCCAAACCCAAGCCCTAATCTTAACACAAACCGTAACCCTAATCCTAACCCTAAACCTAACCCTAACCCTAAACCCTAACCCTAATCCTAAACCTAACCCTAACCCTAATCCTAGTCCTACCCCTACCCCTAACCCTAACCCTAACCTTAACCCTTACCCAAACCGAAACTCTAAACCAAACTCTAATCGGAACCCTAACCCTAACCCTAATCCTAACCCTAACCCTAACCATAACTCTAATCCAACACCTCACGCTAACCCTATCTCTAACCTAAACCCTAACCTAAACCTAACTCTAAACCAAACCCAAACCCTAACCCTAACCCTAACTCTAATCCAAACCCTAACCTAACCCTAAACCTATCCCTAATTCAAACCCTAACTCTAACACTAACCAAAACCCTAACCCTAACCCTAACACAAATCATAACCCAAATAATAACCCTAACCCTAACCCTAACCGTAACCCTAACCTTAACCCTAACCATAATTCTAACCCTAACCCGAAACCTAACCCTAACCCTAACCCTAAACCTAACCCAAACCCAAACCCTAATCTTAACACAAACCCTAACCCTAACCCTAACCCTAACCCTAACCCTAACCCTAACCCTAATGCTAACACTAAACCTAATTCAAACTCAAACCCTAACCCTAATCCTAACCCTAAACCTAACCTTACCCCTAGCCCAAATCCAAACTCTAAACATAACTCTAATCGGATCCCTAACCCTAACCCTAATCCTAAACTTAACCCTAACCATAACCCTAATCCAACACCTCACCCTAACCCTAACTCTAACAGAAAGCCTAACCTAACCCTAACTCTAAACCAAACCCAAACCGTAACCCTAACTCTAACTCTAACCCAAACCCTAACCTAACCCTAAACCTAACCCTAACTCAAACCCTAACTCTAACACTAAACCAAACCCTAACCCTAACACTAACCCAAGCCATAACCCAAATAATAACCCTAATCCTAACCCTAACCTTAACCCTCATCCTTATCCTAACCCTAACCCTAACCCTAATTCTAAACCTAACCCTAACCCTAACCCTAACCCTAACCCTAACCCTAACCCTAACCCTAACCCTAATCCTAACTCCAACCCTAAACCTAACCCAAACCCTAACCCTAACTTTAACCCTAACCCAAACCCTAAACCTAACCCTAACCTTAACCCTAACCCAAACCCTAACCCTAAACCTAATCCTAACCCGAATGCTAACCCTAAACCTAACCCTAACACTAACCCTAACCCTAATTCTAAACCTAACCCTAACCCTAACCCTAACCCTAACCCTAACCCTAACCCAAACCCAAGCCCTAATCTTAACACAAACCCTAACCCTAATCCTAACCCTAACCCTAACCCTAACGCAAACCCTAACCCTAACCATAACCCTAACCCAAACCCTAACCCTAACCCTAACCCTAACCCAAACCCTAACCCTAACCCTAATCCTAACCCTAATGCTAACCCTAAACCTAAACTTAACACTAACCCTAGTCCTAACCCTAACCCTATCCCAAACCCTTACACTAACGCTAAGACTAACCCTAACCCTAAATCAAATCCTAACCCTAACCCTAACCCTAACCCGAACCCAAACCCTAACAATAACCCTAACCCTAACTGAAATACTTATACTAAACCTAACCCTAACCCTAATGCTAACCCTAAACGTAATTCAAACTCAAACCCTAACCCTAATCCTAACCCTAAACCTAACCTTAACCCTTACCCAAACCCAAACTCTAAACATAACTCTAATCAGAACCCTAACCCTAACCCTAATCCTAACCCTAACCCTAACCATAACCCTAATCCAAAACCTCACCCTAACCATAACTCTAACCCAAAGCCTAACCTAAACCCTAAATCTAAACCAAACCCAAACCGTAACCCTAACCCTAACTCTAACCCAAACACTAACCTAACCCTAAACCTAACCCTAACTCAAACCCTAACTCTAACACTAACCCAAACCCTAACCCTAACACTAACCCAAACCATAACCCAAATAATAAACCTAATCCTAACCCTAACCTTAACCCTCATCCTTATCCTAACCCTAACCCTAACCCTAACCCAAACCCTAACCCTAACCCTAATCCTAACCCTAATGCTAACCCTAAACCTAACCCTAACACTAACCCTAGTCGTAACCCTAACCCTAACCCAAACCCTAACACTAACCCTAACCCTAACCCTAACCCTAAATCAAACCCTAAACCTAACCCTAACCCTAACCTTAACCCTAACCCTAACCCTAATTGAAACACTAATCCTAAACCTAACCCTAACCCTAATGCTAACCCTAAACCTAATTCAAACACAAACCCTAACCCTAATCCTAACCCGAACCCAAACCCTAACCCTAACCCCAAACCTAGCCCAAAACATAACCCAAACCGGAACCCTAACCCTAACCCTAACCCTAACCCTGACCCTAAACTGTAACCCTAACACTTACCCCAGCCTTAACCCAAACAAAAACCGAAACACTAACCCTAATCCTAACCCTAACCCTAACCCTAACCCTAACCCTAACCTTAACCCTTACCCAAACCCAAACTCTAAACCTAACTCTAATCGGAACCCTAACCCTAACCCTAACCCTAACCCTAACCCTAACACTAAACCTAACCGAAAACCTAAACCCTGAACCTAAATCCTAACCCTAACCCTAACCCTAAAACAAAACCTAACCCTAAACATAACTTTAACCGAAACCCTAACCATAACCCTAAACCAAACCCTAATCTTAACACAAACCCTAACCCTAATCCTAACCCTAACCGTAACCCTAACTCAAACGTTAACCCTAAACCTAACCCTAACCCAAATCCTAACCCTAACCCTAACCCTAACCCAACCCCAAACCCTAACCCTAACCCTAATCCTAAAACTAATGCCAACCCTAAACCTAACCCTACCCCTAGTCGTAACCCTAACCCTAACTCAAACCCTAACACTAACTCTAACCCTAACCCTAAATCAAACCCTAAACCTAACCCTAACCCTAACCTTAACCTAACCCTAACCCTAACTGAAACACTAATCCTAAACCTAACCCTAACCCTAATGCTAACAATAAACCTAATTCAAACTCAAACCCTAACCCTAATCCTAACCCGAACCCAAACCCTAACCCTAACCCTAAACCTAACCCGAAATAAAACCCAAACCGAAACCCTAACCCTAACCCTAAACGTAACCCTAAACCCTAACCCTAACACTTACCCTAACCATAACCCAAACCTAAACACAAACCCTAACCCTAATCCTAACCCTAAACCTAACCCTAAACCTAGTCCTATCCCTAACCCTAACCATAACCCTAACCCTAACCTTAACCCTTACCCAAACACAAACTTTAAACCTAACTCTATTCGGAACCCTAACCCTAACACTAATCCTAACCCTAACCCTAACCATAACCCTAATCCAACACCTCACCCTAACCCTAACTCTAACCCAAACCCTAACCTAAAACTAACTCTAAACCAAACCCAAACCCTAACCCTAACCCTAACTCTAACCCAAACACTAACCTAACCCTAAACCTTACCCTAACTCAAACCCTCAATCTAACACTAACCCAAACCGTAACACTAACCCTAAGCCAAACCATAACACAAATAATAACCCTAATCCTAACCCTAACACTAACCCTCCTCCTTATCCTAACCCTAACCCTAACCCTAACCCTAACCCTAATTCTAACCCTAACCCTAACCCTAACCCTAACCCTAACCCAAACCCAAACCCTAATCTTAACACAAACCCTAACCCTAATCCTAACCCTAACCCTAACCCTAACCCAAACCCTAACCCTAACCCTAACCCTAACCCTAAACCAAACCCTAACCCTAATCCTAATCCGACCCCAAACACTAACCCTAAACCTAAATCTAGCCCAAAACATAACCGAAACTGAAACCCTAACCCTAACCCTAACACTAAACTGTAACCCTAACACTTAACCTAACCATAAAACACACCTAAACCCAAACCCTAAACCTAATCCTAACCCTAACCCTAACCCTAACACTAATCCTAGTCCTAACTCTAACCCTAACCCTAACCCTAACCCTAACCCTAACCCTTTCCCATACCCAAACTCTAAACCTAACTCTAATCGGAACCCTAACCC
>JAJHUQ010000051.1:1855000-1865000 GCA_035773235.1 Eospalax fontanierii | reverse complement strand
AAACTAATGCTAACCCTAAACCTAACCCTAACCCTAGTCGTAACCCTAACCCTAACCCAAACCCTAACACTAACCCTAACCCTAATCCTAACCCTAAATCAAACCCTAAACCTAACCCTAACCCTAACCTTAACCTAACCCTAACCCTAACTGAAACACTAATCCTAAACCTAACCCTAACCCTAATGCTAACAATAAACCTAATTCAAACTCAAAACCTAACCCTAATCCTAACCCGAACCCAAACCCTAACCCTAACCCTAAACCTAACCCAAAATATAACCCAAACCGAAACCCTAACCCTAACCTTAAACGTAACCCTAAACCCTAACCCTAACACTTACCCTAACCATAACCCAAACCTAAACACAAACCCTAACCCTAATCCTAACCCTAAACCTAACCCTAATACTAGTCCTATCCCTAACCCTAACCGTAACCCTAACCCTAACCTTAACTCTTACCCAAACCCAAACTCTAAAACTAACTCTAATCGGAACCCTAACCCTAACCCTAATCCTAACCCTAACCCTAACCATAACCCTAATCCAACACCTCACCCTAACCCTAACTCTAACCCAAACCCTAACCTAAAACTAACTCTAAACCAAACCCAAACCCTAACCCTAACCCTAACTCTAACCCAAACACTAACCTAACCCTAAACCTAACCCTAACTCAAACCCTCACTCTAACACTAACCCAAACCGTAACCCTAACCCTAACCCAAACCATAACCCTAACCCTAAACCTAACCCAAAATATAACCCAAACCGAAACACTAACCCTAACCCTAAACGTAACCCTAAACCCTAACCCTAACACTTACCCTAACCATAACCCAAACCTAAACACAAACCCTAACCCTAATCCAAACCCTAAACCTAACCCTAATCCTAGTCCTATCCCTAACCCTAACCGTAACCCTAACCCTAACCTTAACCCTTACCCAAACCCAAACTCTAAACCTAACTCTAATCGGAACCCTAACCCTAACCCTAACCCTAACCCTAACCCTAACCCTAACCCTAACCCTAACCCTACCCCTACCCCTCCTCCTTATCCTAACCCTAACCCTAACCCTAACCCTAAACCTAACCCTAATTCTAACCTTAACCCTAACCCTAACCCTAACCCAAACCCTAACCCTAATCCTAATCCGACCCCAAACACTAACCCTAAACCTAAATCTAGCCCAAAACATAACCGAAACCGAAACCCTAACCCTAACCCTAACACTAAACTGTAACCCTAACACTTAACCTAACCATAAAACACACCTAAACCCAAACCCTAAACCTAATCCTAACCCTAACCCTAACCCTAACACTAATCCTAGTCCTAACTCTAACCCTAACCCTAACCCTAACACTTACCCAAACCCAAACTCTAAACCTAACTCTAATCGGAACCCTAAACCTAACCCTAACCCTAACGCTAACCCTAACCATAAACCTAACCCTAACCGTAAAGCTAAACCTAACCATAAACCTAACCCTAACCCTAAACCTAACCAAACCTAAACCGTAACCCAAACCCTAATCCTAACCCTAACCCTAACACTAAACCTAACCGAAAACCTAAACCCTAAACCTAATCCTAACCCTAACCCTAACCCTAAAACAAAACCTAACCCTAAACGTAACTTTAACCCAAACCCTAACCCTAACCCTAAACCAAACCCTAATCTTAACACAAACCCTAACCCTAATCCTAACGCTAACGGTAAGCCTAACTCAAACGTTAACCCTAACCCTAACCCTAACCCTAACCCAAACCCTAACCCTAACCCTAAACCTAACCCAAACCCAAACCCCAAACCTAACCCTAATCCTAAAACTAATGCTAACCCTAAACCTAACCCTAACCCTAGTCGTAACCATAACCTAACCCAAACCCAGCACTAACCCTAACCCTAACCCTAACCCTAAATCAAACCCTAAACCTAACCCTAACCCTAACCTTAACCTAACCCTAACCGTAACTGAAACACTAATCCTAAACCTAACCCTAACCCTAATGCTAACCCTAAACCTAATTCAAACTCAAACCCTAACCCTAATCCTAAACCTAACCCAAAATATAACCCAAACCGAAACCCTAACCCTAACCCTAAACCTAACCCTAAACCCTAACCCTAACACTTACCCTAACCATAACCCAAACCTAAAACCAAACCCTAACTCTAATCCTAACACTAACCCTAACCCTAATCCTAGTCCTAACCCTAACCCTAACCCTAACCTAACCCTAAACCTAACCCTAACTCAAACCCTAACTCTAACAGTAACCCAAACCCTAACCCTAACACTAACCCAAACCATAAGCCAAATAATAACCCTAATCCTAACCCTAACCTTAACCCTCATCCTTATCCTAACCCTAATCCTAACCCTAATTCTAAACGTAACCCTAACCCTAACCCTAACCCTAACCCTAACCCTAACACAAACCCAAACCCTAATTTTAACACAAACCCTAACCCTAATCCTAACTCCAACCCTAAACCTAACCCAAACCCTAACCCTAACCCTAACCCTAACCCAAACCCTAAACCTAACCCTAACCTTAACCCTAACCCTAACCCTAACCCAAACCCTAACCCTAAACCTAATCCTAACCCGAATGCTAACCCTAAACCTAACCCTAACACTAACCCTAGTCCTAACCCTAACCCTAACCCAAACCCTAACAATAACCCTAACCCTAAACCTAACCCTAAATCAAACCCTAAACCTAACCCTAACCCTAACCTTAACCCTAACCCTAACCCTAATCCTAACCCGAACCCAAACCCTAACCCTAAACCTAGCCCAAAACATAACCCAAACCGAAACACTAACCCTAACCCTAATCCTAAACTGTAACCCTAACACTTACCCTAACCATAACCCAAACCTAAACCCAAACCCAAACCCTAACCCTAACCCTAACCCTAACCCTAACACTAATCCTAGTCCTAACCCTAACCCTAACCCTAACCCTAACCCTAACCCTAACCCTAACCTTAACCCTTACCCAAACCCAAAGTCTAAACCTAACTCTAATCGGAACCCTAACCCTAACCCTAACCCTAACGCTAACCCTAACCATAACCATAACTCTAACCGTAAAGCTAAACCTAACCCAAACCCTAACCCTAACCCTAAACCTAACCAAACCTAAACCCTAACCCAAACCCTAATCCTAACCCTAACCCTAACACTAAACTTAACCGAAAACCTAAACCCTAACCCTAATCCTAACCCTAACCCTAACCCTAAAACAAAACCTAACCCTAAACGTAACTTTAACCCAAACCCTAACCTTAACACTAAACCAAACACTAATCTTAACACAAACCCTAACCCGAATCATAACCCTAACCGTAACCCTAACTCAAACGTTAACCCTAACCCTAACCCTAACCCAAACCCTAACCCTAACCCTAAACCTAACCCAAACCCAATCCCTAACCCTAACCCTAATCCTAAAACTAATGCTAACCCTAAACCTAACCCTAACCCTAGTCGTAACCCTAACCGTAACCCAAACCCTAACACTAACCCTAACCCTAACCCTAACCCTAAATCAAACCCTAACCCTAACCCTAAACCTAACCCAAAATATAACCCAAACCGAAACCCTAACCCTAACCCTAAACGTAACCCTAAACCCTAACCCTAACACTTACCCTAACCATAACCCAAACCTAAACACAACACTAACCCTAATCCTAACCCTAAACCTAACCCTAATCCTAGTCCTATCCCTAACCCTAACCGTAAACCTAACCCTAAGCTTAACCCTTACCCAAACCCAAACTCTAAACCTAACTCTAATCGGAACCCTAACCCTAACCCTAATCCTAACCCTAACCCTAAACCTAACCCTAATCCTAGTCCTATCCCTAACCCTAAACGTAACCCTAACCCTAACCTTAGCCCTTACCCAAACCCAAACTCTAAACCTAACTCTAATCGGAACCCTAACCCTAACCCTAATCCTAACCCTAACCCTAACCATAACCCTAATCCAACACCTCACCCTAACCCTAACTCTAACCCAAACCCTAACCTAAACCTAACTCTAAACCAAACCCAAACCCTAACCCTAACCCTAACTCTAACACAAACCCTAACCTAACCTTAAACCTAACCCTAACTCAAACCCTCACTCTAACACTAACCCAAACCTAACCCTAACACTAACCCTAGTCCTAACCCTAACCCTAAACCAAACCCTAACACTAACCCTAGTCCTAACCCTAAACCTAAACCAAACCCTAACCCTAATCCTATCCCTAACCCTAACCATAACCGTAATCCAACACCTCACCCTAACCCTAACTCTAACCCAAACCCTAACCTAAACCTAACTCTAAACCAAACCCAAACCCTAACCTTAACCATAACTCTAACCCAAACCCTAACCTAACCGTAAAACTAACCCTAACTCAAACCCTCACTCTAACACTAACCCAAACCGTAACCCTAACCCTAACCCAAACCATAACCCAAATAATAACCCTAATCCTAACCCTAACACTAACCGTCATCCTTATCCTAACCCTAACCCTAACCCTAACCCTACCCCTAATTCTAAACCTAACCCTAACCCTAACCCTAACCCTAACACTAACCAAAACCCAAGCCCTAATCTTAACACAAACCCTAACCCTAATCCTAACCCTAACCCTAACCCTAACCCAAACCCTAACCCTAACCATAACCCTCACCCAAACCCTAACCCTAACCCTAAACCTAACCCAAACCCTAACCCTAACCCTAATCCTAACCCTAATGCTAACCCTAAACCTAAACCTAACACTAACCCTAGTCCTAACCCTAACCCTATCCCAAACCCTTACACTAACGCTAAGACTAACCCTAACCCTAAATCAAGCCCTAAACCTAACCCTAACCCTAACCCTAACCCGAACCCAAACCCTAACAATAACCCTAACCCTAACTGAAATACTTATACTAAACCTAACCCTAACCCTAATGCTAACCCTAAACCTAATTCAAATTCAAACCCTAACCCTAATCCTAACCCTAAACCTAACCTTAACCCTTACCCAAACCCAAACTCTAAACATAATTCTAATCGGAACCCTAACCCTAACCCTAATCCTAACCCTAACCCTAACCATAACCCTAATCCAAAACCTCACCCTAACCATAACTCTAACCCAAAGCCTAACCTAAACCCTAACTCTAAACTAAAATCAATCCGTAACCCTAACCCTAACTCTAACCCAAACCCTAACCTAACCCTAAACCTAACCCTAACTCAAACCCTAACAATAACCCTAACCCTAAACCTAACCCTAAATCAAACCCTAATCCTAACCCTAACCCTAACCCTAACCCTAACCCTAACCCTAACACTTACCCTAACCATAACCCAAACCTAAACACAAACCCTAACCCTAATCCTAACCCTAAACCTAACCCTAATCCTAGTCCTATCCCTAACCCTAACCGTAACCCTAACCCTAACCTTAACCCTTACCCAAACCCAAACTCTAAACCTAACTCTAATCGGAACCCTAACCCTAACCCTAATCCTAACCCTAACCCTAACCATAACCCTAATCCAACACCTCACCCTAACCCTAACTCTAACCCAAACCCTAACCTAAAACTAACTCTAAACCAAACCCAAACCCTAACCCTAACCCTAACTCTAACCCAAACACTAACCTAACCCTAAACCTAACCCTAACTCAAACCCTCACTCTAACACTAACCCAAACCGTAACCCTAACCCTAACCCAAACCATAACCCAAATAATAACCCTAATCCTAACCCTAACACTAACCCTCCTCCTTATCCTAACCCTAACCCTAACGCTAACCCTAACCCTAATTCTAACCCTAACCCTAACCCTAACCCTAACCCAAACCCAAACCCTAATCTTAACACAAACCCTAACCCTAATCCTAACCCTAACCCTAACCCTAACCCAAACCCTAACCCTAACCCTAACCCTAACCCAAACCCTAAATCAAACCCTAAACCTAACCCTAACCCTAACCTTAACCTAACCCTAACCCTAACTGAAACACTAATCCTAAAACTAATCCTAACCCTAATGCTAACCCTAAACCTAATTCAAACTCAAACCCTAACCCTAATCCTAACCCGAACCCAAACCCTAACCCTAACCCTAAACCTAACCCAAAATATAACCCAAACTGAAACCCTAACCCTAAACCTAAACCTAACCCTGAACCCTAAACCTAACACTTACCCTAACCATAACCCAAACCTAAACACAAACCCTAACCCTAATCCTAAACCTAACCCTAACCCTAACCCTAACCCTAACCCTAACTCTAACCCAAACACTAACCTAACCCTAAACCTAACCCTAACTCAAACCCTCACTCTAACACTAACCCAAACCGTAACCCTAACCCTAACCCAAACCATAACCCAAATAATAACCCTAATCCTAACCCTAACACTAACCCTCCTCCTTATCCTAACCCTAACCCTAACGCTAACCCTAACCCTAATCCTAACCCTAACCCTAACCCTAACCCAAACCCTAACCCTAACCCTAACCCTAACCCAAACCCTAACCCTAATCCTAATCCGACCCCAAACACTAACCCTAAACCTAAATCTAGCCCAAAACATAACCGAAACCGAAACCCTAAACCTAACCCTAACACTAAACTGTAACCCTAACACTTAACCTAACCATAAAACACACCTAAACCCAAACCCTAAACCTAATTTTAACCCTAACCCTAACCCTAACACTAATCCTAGTCCTAACCCTAACCCTAACCCTAACCCGAACCCAAACCCTAACAATAACCCTAACCCTAACTGAAATACTTATACTAAACCTAACCCTAACCCTAATGCTAACCCTAAACCTAATTCAAACTCAAACCCTAACCCTAATCCTAACCCTAAACCTAACCTTAACCCTTACCCAAACCCAAACTCTAAACATAACTCTAATCAGAACCCTAACCCTAACCCTAATCCTAACCCTAACCCTAACCATAACCCTAATCCAAAACCTCACCCTAACCATAACTCTAACCCAAAGCCTAACCTAAACCCTAAATCTAAACCAAACCCAAACCGTAACCCTAACCCTAAATCTAACCCAAACACTAACCTAACCCTAAACCTAACCCTAACTCAAACCCTAACTCTAACACTAACCCAAACCCTAACCCTAACACTAACCCAAACCATAACCCAAATAATAAACCTAATACTAACCCTAACCTTAACCCTCATCCTTATCCTAACCCTAACCCTAACCCTAACCCAAACCCTAACCCTAACCCTAATCCTAACCCTAATGCTAACCCTAAACCTAACCCTAACACTAACCCTAGTCCTAACCCTAACCCTAACCCAAACCCTAACACTAACCCTTACCCTAACCCTTACCCTAAATCAAACCCTAAACCTAACCCTAACCCTTAATTCAACCCTAACCCTAACCCTAATTGAAACACTAATCCTAAAACTAACCCTAACCCTAATGCTAACCCTAAACCTAATTCAAACACAAACCCTAACCCTAATCCTAACCCGAACCCAAACCCTAACCCTAACCCTAAACCTAGCCCAAAACATAACCCAAACCGAAACCCTAACCCTAACCCTAAACCTAACCCTAATCCTAGTCCTAACCCTAACCCTAACCCTAACCCTAACCCTAACCTTAACCCTTACCCAAACCCAAACTCTAAACCTAACTCTAATCGGAACCCTAACCCTAACCCTAACCCTAACGCTAACCCTAACCGTAAAGCTAAACCTAAACATAACCCTAACCCTAACCCTAACCCTAACCCTAACCCTAACCCTAACCCTAACCCTAACCCTAACCCAAACCCTAACCCTAACCCTAACCCTAACCCTAACCCTAACACTAATCCTAGTCCTAACCCTAACCCTAACCCTAACCCTAACCCTAACCCTAACCCTAACCTTAACCCTTACCCAAACCCAAAGTCTAAACCTAACTCTAATCGGAACCCTAACACTAACCCTAACCCTAACGCTAACCCTAACCATAACCATAACTCTAACCGTAAAGCTAAACCTAACCCAAACCCTAACCCTAACCCTAAACCTAACCAAACCTAAACCCTAACCCAAACCCTAATCCTAACCCTAACCCTAACACTAAACTTAACCGAAAACCTAAACCCTAACCCTAATCCTAAACCTAACCCTAACCCTAAAACAAAACCTAACCCTAAACGTAACTTTAACCCAAACCCTAACCTTAACACTAAACCAAACACTAATCTTAACACAAACCCTAACCCGAATCATAACCCTAACCGTAACCCTAACTCAAACGTTAACCCTAACCCTAACCCTAACCCAAACCCTAACCCTAACCCTAAACCTAACCCAAACCCAAACCCTAACCCTAACCCTAATCCTAAAACTAATGCTAACCCTAAACCTAACCCTAACCTTAGTCGTAACCCTAACCGTAACCCAAACCCTAACACTAACCCTAACCCTAACCCTAACCCTAAATCAAACCCTAACCCTAACCCTAAACCTAACCCAAAATATAACCCAAACCGAAACCCTAACCCTAACCCTAAACGTAACCCTAAACCCTAACCCTAACACTTACCCTAACCATAACCCAAACCTAAACACAACACTAACCCTAATCCTAACCCTAAACCTAACCCTAATCCTAGTCCTATCCCTAACCCTAACCGTAAACCTAACCCTAAGCTTAACCCTTACCCAAACCCAAACTCTAAACCTAACTCTAATCGGAACCCTAACCTTAACCCTAATCCTAACCCTAACCCTAAACCTAACCCTAATCCTAGTCCTATCCCTAACCCTAAACGTAACCCTAACCCTAACCTTAACCCTTACCCAAACCCAAACTCTAAACCTAACTCTAATCGGAACCCTAACCCTAACCCTAATCCTAACCCTAACCCTAACCATAACCCTAATCCAACACCTCACCCTAACCCTAACTCTAACCCAAACCCTAACCTAAACCTAACTCTAAACCAAACCCAAACCCTAACCCTAACCCTAACTCTAACACAAACCCTAATCTAACCCTAAACCTAACCCTAACTCAAACCCTCACTCTAACACTAACCCAAACCTAACCCTAACACTAACCCTAGTCCTAACCCTAACCCTAAACCAAACCCTAACACTAACCCTAGTCCTAACCCTAAACCTAAACCAAACCCTAACCCTAATCCTATCCCTAACCCTAACCATAACCGTAATCCAACACCTCACCCTAACCCTAACTCTAACCCAAACCCTAACCTAAACCTAACTCTAAACCAAACCCAAACCCTAACCTTAACCATAACTCTAACCCAAACCCTAACCTAACCGTAAACCTAACCCTAACTCAAACCCTCACTCTAACACTAACCCAAACCGTAACCCTAACCCTAACCCAAACCATAACCCAAATAATAACCCTAATCCTAACCCTAACACTAACCGTCATCCTTATCCTAACCCTAACCCTAACCCTAACCCTAACCTTAACCCTGACCCTAACCCTAACCCTAACCCTAACCCTAACCCAAACCCAAACCCTAATCTTAACACAAACCCTAACCCTAACCCTAACCCTAACCCTAACCCTAAACTTAACCCTAATGCTAACACTAAACCTAATTCAAACTCAAACCCTAACCCTAATCCTAACCCTAAACCTAACCTTAACCCTTACCAAACCCAAACTCTAAACATAACTCTAATCAGAACCCTAACCCTAACCCTAATCCTAACCCTAACCCTAACCATAACCCTAATCCAAAACCTCACCCTAACCATAACTCTAACCCAAAGCCTAACCTAAACCCTAAATCTAAACCAAACCCAAACCGTAACCCTAACCCTAAATCTAACCCAAACACTAACCTAACCCTAAACCTAACCCTAACTCAAACCCTAACTCTAACACTAACCCAAACCCTAACCCTAACCCTAACCCAAACCCTAACCCTAACCCTAATCC
>JAJHUQ010000051.1:1840000-1845000 GCA_035773235.1 Eospalax fontanierii | reverse complement strand
AAAGTCTAAACCTAACTCTAATCGGAACCCTAACACTAACCCTAACCCTAACGCTAACCCTAACCATAACCATAACTCTAACCGTAAAGCTAGACGTAACCCAAACCCTAACCCTAACCCTACACCTAACCAAACCTAAACCCTAACCCAAACCCTAATCCTAACCCTAACCCTAACACTAAACTTAAGCGAAAACCTAAACCCTAACCCTAATCCTAAACCTAACCCTAACGCTAAAACAAAAGCTAACCCTAAACGTAACTTTAACCCAAACCCTAACCTTAACACTAAACCAAACACTAATCTTAACACAAACCCTAACCCGAATCATAACCCTAACCGTAACCCTAACTCAAACGTTAACCCTAACCCTAACCCTAACCCAAACCCTAACCCTAACCCTAAACCTAACCCAAACCCAAACCCTAACCCTAACCCTAATCCTAAAACTAATGCTAACCCTAAACCTAACCCTAACCTTAGTCGTAACCCTAACCGTAACCCAAACCCTAACACTAACCCTAACCCTAACCCTAACCCTAAATCAAACCCTAACCCTAACCCTAAACCTAACCCAAAATATAACCCAAACCGAAACCCTAACCCTAACCCTAAACGTAACCCTAAACCCTAACCCTAACACTTACCCTAACCATAACCCAAACCTAAACACAACACTAACCCTAATCCTAACCCTAAACCTAACCCTAATCCTAGTCCTATCCCTAACCCTAACCGTAAACCTAACCCTAAGCTTAACCCTTACCCAAACCCAAACTCTAAACCTAACTCTAATCGGAACCCTAACCTTAACCCTAATCCTAACCCTAACCCTAAACCTAACCCTAATCCTAGTCCTATCCCTAACCCTAAACGTAACCCTAACCCTAACCTTAACCCTTACCCAAACCCAAACTCTAAACCTAACTCTAATCGGAACCCTAACCCTAACCCTAATCCTAACCCTAACCCTAACCATAACCCTAATCCAACACCTCACCCTAACCCTAACTCTAACCCAAACCCTAACCTAAACCTAACTCTAAACCAAACCCAAACCCTAACCCTAACCCTAACTCTAACACAAACCCTAATCTAACCCTAAACCTAACCCTAACTCAAACCCTCACTCTAACACTAACCCAAACCTAACCCTAACACTAACCCTAGTCCTAACCCTAACCCTAAACCAAACCCTAACACTAACCCTAGTCCTAACCCTAAACCTAAACCAAACCCTAACCCTAATCCTATCCCTAACCCTAACCATAACCGTAATCCAACACCTCACCCTAACCCTAACTCTAACCCAAACCCTAACCTAAACCTAACTCTAAACCAAACCCAAACCCTAACCTTAACCATAACTCTAACCCAAACCCTAACCTAACCGTAAACCTAACCCTAACTCAAACCCTCACTCTAACACTAACCCAAACCGTAACCCTAACCCTAACCCAAACCATAACCCAAATAATAACCCTAATCCTAACCCTAACACTAACCGTCATCCTTATCCTAACCCTAACCCTAACCCTAACCCTAACCCTACCCCTAATTCTAAACCTAACCCTAACCCTAACCCTAACCCTAACACTAACCAAAACCCAAGCCCTAATCTTAACACAAACCCTAACCCTAATCCTAACCCTAACCCTAACCCTAACCCAAACCCTAACCCTAACCATAACCCTCACCCAAACCCTAACCCTAACCCTAAACCTAACCCAAACCCTAACCCTAACCCTAATCCTAACCCTAATGCTAACCCTAAACCTAAACCTAACACTAACCCTAGTCCTAACCCTAACCCTATCCCAAACCCTTACACTAACGCTAAGACTAACCCTAACCCTAAATCAAGCCCTAAACCTAACCCTAACCCTAACCCTAACCCGAACCCAAACCCTAACAATAACCCTAACCCTAACTGAAATACTTATACTAAACCTAACCCTAACCCTAATGCTAACCCTAAACCTAATTCAAATTCAAACCCTAACCCTAATCCTAACCCTAAACCTAACCTTAACCCTTACCCAAACCCAAACTCTAAACATAACTCTAATCGGAACCCTAACCCTAACCCTAATCCTAACCCTAACCCTAACCATAACCCTAATCCAAAACCTCACCCTAACCATAACTCTAACCCAAAGCCTAACCTAAACCCTAACTCTAAACTAAAATCAATCCGTAACCCTAACCCTAACTCTAACCCAAACCCTAAGCTAACCCTAACCCTAACCCTAACTCAAACCATAACAATAACCCTACCCCTAAACCTAACCCTAAATCAAACCCTAATCCTAACCCTAACCCTAACCCTAACCCTAACCCTAACCCTAACCCTAACCCTAACCCTAAAACTTACCCTAACCATAACCCAAACCTAAACACAAACCCTAACCCTAATCCTAACCCTAAACCTAACCCTAATCCTAGTCCTATCCCTAACCCTAACCGTAACCCTAACCCTAACCTTAACCCTTACCCAAACCCAAACTCTAAACCTAACTCTAATCGGAACCCTAACCCTAACCCTAATCCTAACCCTAACCCTAACCATAACCCTAATCCAACACCTCACCCTAACCCTAACTCTAACCCAAACCCTAACCTAAAACTAACTCTAAACCAAACCCAAACCCTAACCCTAACCCTAACTCTAACCCAAACACTAACCTAACCCTAAACCTAACCCTAACTCAAACCCTCACTCTAACACTAACCCAAACCGTAACCCTAACCCTAACCCAAACCATAACCCAAATAATAACCCTAATCCTAACCCTAACACTAACCCTCCTCCTTATCCTAACCCTAACCCTAACGCTAACCCTAACCCTAATTCTAACCCTAACCCTAACCCTAACCCTAACCCAAACCCAAACCCTAATCTTAACACAAACCCTAACCCTAATCCTAACCCTAACCCTAACCCTAACCCAAACCCTAACCCTAACCCTAACCCTAACCCAAACCCTAACCCTAATCCTAATCCGACCCCAAACACTAACCCTAAACCTAAATCTAGCCCAAAACATAACCGAAACCGAAACCCTAAACCTAACCCTAACACTAAACTGTAACCCTAACACTTAACCTAACCATAAAACACACCTAAACCCAAACCCTAAACCTGCTTTTAACCCTAACCCTCCCCCTATCACTAATCCTAGTCCTAACCCTTACCCTAACCCTAACCCGAAGCCAAACCCTAACAATAACCCTAACCCTAACTGAAATACTTATACTAAACCTAACCCTAACCCTAATGCTAACCCTAAACCTAATTCAAACTCAAACCCTAACCCTAATCCTAACCCTAAACATAACCTTAACCCTTACCCAAACCCAAACCCTAAACATAACTCTAATCAGAACCCTAACCCTAACCCTAATCCTAACCCTAACCCTAACCATAACCCTAATCCAAAACCTCACCCTAACCATAACTCTAACCCAAAGCCTAACCTAAACCCTAAATCTAAACCAAACCCAAACCGTAACCCTAACCCTAAATCTAACCCAAACACTAACCTAAACCTAAACCTAACCCTAACTCAAACCCTAACTCTAACACTAACCCAAACCCTAACCCTAACACTAACCCAAACCATAACCCAAATAATAAACCTAATACTAACCCTAACCTTAACCCTCATCCTTATCCTAACCCTAACCCTAACCCTAACCCAAACCCTAACCCTAACCCTAATCCTAACCCTAATGCTAACCCTAAACCTAACCCTAACACTAACCCTAGTCCTAACCCTAACCCTAACCCAAACCCTAACACTAACCCTAACCCTAACCCTAACCCTAAATCAAACCCTAAACCTAACCCTAACCCTTACCTTAACCCTAACCCTAACCCTAATTGAAACACTAATCCTAAAACTAACCCTAACCCTACTGCTAACCCTAAACCTAATTCAAACACAAACCCTAACCCTAATCCTAACCCGAACCCAAACCCTAACCCTAACCCTAAACCTAGCCCAAAACATAACCCAAACCGAAACCCTAACCCTAACCCTAACCCTAACCCTGACCCTAAACTGTAACCCTAACACTTACCCCAGCCTTAACCCAAAAATAAACCCAAACCCTAACCCTAATCCTAACCCTAACCCTAACTCTAATCCTAGTCCTAACCCTAACCCTAACCCTAACCCTAACCCTAACCTTAACCCTTACCCAAACCCAAACTCTAAACCTAACTCTAATCGGAACCCTAACCCTAACCCTAACCCTAACCCTAACGCTAACCCTAACCGTAAAGCTAAACCTAAACATAACCCTAACCCTAACCGTAAACCTAACCAAACCTAAACCCTAACACAAACCCTAATCATAACCCTAACCCTAACACTAAACCTAACCGAAAACCTAAACCCTGAACCTAATCCTAACCCTAACCCTAACCCTAAAACCAAACCTAACCCTAAACGTAACTTTAACCGAAACCCTAACCATAACCCTAAACCAAACCCTAATCTTAACACAAACCCTAACCCTAATCCTAACCCTAACCGTAACCCTAACTCAAACGTTAACCCTAAACCTAACCCTAACCCAAATCCTAACCCTAACCCTAACCCTAACCCAAACCCAAACCCTAACCCTAACCCTAATCCTAAAACAAATGCTAACCCTAAACCTAACCCTAACCCTAGTCGTAACCCTAACCCTAACCCAAACCCTAACACTAACCCTAACCCTAACCCTAAATCAAACCCTAAACCTAACCCTAACCCCAACCTTAACCTAACCCTAACCCTAACTGAAACACTAATCCTAAAGCTAACCCTAACCCTAATGCTAACAATAAACCTAATTCAAACTCAAACCCTAACCCTAATTCTAACCCGAACCCAAACCCTAACCCTAACCCTAAACATAACCCAAAATATAACCCAAACTGAAACTCTAACCCTAACCCTAAACGTAACCCTAAACCCTAACCCTAACACTTACCCTAACCATAACCCAAA
>JAJHUQ010000051.1:1827500-1832500 GCA_035773235.1 Eospalax fontanierii | reverse complement strand
CCTAACCAAACCTAAACCGTAACCCAAACCCTAATCCTAACCCTAACCCTAACACTAAACCTAACCGAAAACCTAAACCCTAAACCTAATCCTAACCCTAACCCTAACCCTAAAATAAAACCTAACCCTAAACGTAACTTTAACCCAAACCCTAACCCTAACCCTAAACCAAACCCTAATCTTAACACAAACCCTAACCCTAATCCTAACGCTAACGGTAACCCTAACTCAAACGTTAACCCTAACCCTAACCCTAACCCAAACCCTAACCCTAACCCTAAACCTAACCCAAACCCAAACCCTAAACCTAACCCTAATCCTAAAACTAATGCTAACCCTAAACCTAACCATAACCCTAGTCGTAACCATAACCTAACCCAAACCCAGCACTAACCCTAACCCTAACCCTAACCCTAAATCAAACCCTAAACCTAACCCTACCCCTAACCTTAACCTAACCCTAACCGTAACTGAAACACTAATCCTAAACCTAACCCTAACCCTAATGCTAACCCGAAACCTAATTCAAACTCAAACCCTAACCCTAATCCTAAACCTAACCCAAAATATAACCCAAACCGAAACAGTAACCCTAACCCTAAACCTAACCCTAAACCCTAACCCTAACACTTACCCTAACAATAACCCAAACCTAAAACCAAACCCTAACCGTAATCCTAACACTAACCCTAACCCTAATCCTAGTCCTATACCTAACCCTAACCCTAACCTAACACTAAACCTAACCCTAACTCAAACCCTAACTCTAACAGTAACCCAAACCCTAACCCTAACACTAACCCAAACCATAACCCAAATAATAACCCTAATCCTAACCCTAACCTTAACCCTCATCCTTATCCTAACCCTAATCCTAACCCTAATTCTAAACGTAACCCTAACCCTAACCCTAACCCTAACCCTAACCCTAACACAAACCCAAACCCTAATTTTAACACAAACCCTAACCCTAATCCTAACTCCAACCCTAAACCTAACCCAAACCCTAACCCTAAACCTAACCCTAACCCAAACCCTAACCCTAACCCTAATCTTAACCCTAACCCTAACCCTAACCCAAACCCTAACCCTAAACCTAATCCTAACCCGAATGCTAACCCTAAACCTAACCCTAACAATAACCCTAGTCCTAACCCTAACCCTAACCCAAACCCTAACAATAACCCTAACCCTAAACCTAACCCTAAATCAAACCCTAAACCTAACCCTAACCCTAACCTTAACCCTAACCCTAACCCTAAGTGAAACACTAATCCTAAACCTAACCCTAACCCTAATGCTAACCCTAAACCTAATTCAAACTCAAACCCTAACCCTAATCCTAACCCGAACCCAAACCCTAACCCTAACCCTAAACCTAGCCCAAAACATAACCCAAACAGAAACACTAACCCTAACCCTAACCCTAAACTGTAACCCTAACACTTACCCTAACCATAACCCAAACCTAAACCCAAACCCTAACCCTAATCCTAACCCTAACCCTAACACTAATCCTAGTCCTAACCCTAACCCTAATCCTAACCCAAACCCTAACCCTAACCCTAACCTTAACCCTTACCCAAACCCAAAGTCTAAACCTAACTCTAATCGGAAGCCTAACCCTAACCCTAACCCTAACGCTAAACCTACCCATAACCCTAACCCTAACCGTAAAGCTAAACCTAACCATAACCCTAACCCTAACCCTAACCCAAACCCTAACCCTAAACCTAACCCGAACCCTAACCCTAACCCATACCCAAACCCTAACCATAACCCTAACCCTAACCCTAACCCTAACCCTAACCCTAACCCTAACCCTAACCCTAACCCTAACCCTAACCTCACCCTAACCCTAACTCTAACCCAAACCCTAACCTAAACCTAACTCTAAACCAAACCCAAACCCTAACCCTAACCCTAACTCTAACCCAAACCCTAACCTAACCCTAACCCTACCCCTAACTCAACCCCTCACTCTAACACTAACCCAAACCTAACCCTAACACTAACCCTAGTCCTAACCCTAACCCTAAACCAAACCCTAACACTAACCCTAGTCCTAACCCTAACCCTAAACCTAACCCTAACACTAACCCTAATCCTAACCCTAACCCTAACCATAACCGTAATCCAACACCTCACCCTAACCCTAACTCTAACCCAAACCCTAACCTAAACCTAACTCTAAACCAAACCCAAACCCTAACCTTAACCCTAACTCTAACCCAAACCCTAACCTAACCGTAACCCTAACCCTAACCCAAACCATAACCCAAATAATAACCCTAATCCTAACCCTAACACTAAACCTCATCCTTATCCTAACCCTAACCCTAACCCTAACTCTAATTCTAAACCTAACCCTAACCCTAACCCTAACCCTAACCCTAACCCTAACCCAAACCCAAGCCCTAATCTTAACACAAACCCTAACCCTAATCCTAACCCTAACCCTAACCCTAACCCAAACCCTAACCCTAACCATAACCCTAACCCAAACCCTAACCCTAACCCTAACCCTAACCCAAACCCTAACCCTAACCCTAATCCTAACCCTAATGCTAACCCTAAACCTAAACCTAACACTAACCCTAGTCCTAACCCTAACCCTATCCCAAACCCTTACACTAACGCTAAGACTAACCCTAACCCTAAATCAAACCCTAAACCTAACCCTAACCCTAACCCTAACCCGAACCCAAACCCTAACAATAACCCTAACCCTAACTGAAATACTTATACTAAACCTAACCCTAACCCTAATGCTAACCCTTAACCTAATTCAAACTCAAACCCTAACCCTAATCCTAACCCTAAACCTAACCTTAACCCTTACCCAAACCCAAACTCTAAACATAACTCTAATCGGAACCCTAACCCTAACCCTAATCCTAACCCTAACCCTAACCATAACCCTAATCCAAAACCTCACCCTAACCATAACTCTAACCCAAAGCCTAACCTAAACCCTAACTCTAAACCAAACCCAATCCGTAACCCTAACCCTAACTCTAACCCAAACCCTAACCTAACCCTAAACCTAACCCTAACTCAAACCCTAACTCTAACACTAACCCAAACCCTAACCCTAACACTAACCCAAACCATAACCCAAATAATAAACCTAATCCTAACCCTAACCTTAACCCTCATCCTTATCCTAACCCTAAACCTAACCCTAATTCTAAACCTAACCCAAACCCTAACCCTAACCCTAACCGTAACCCAAACCCAAACCCTAACCCTAACCCTAATCCTAAAACTATTGCTAACCCTAAACCTAAACCTAACCCTAGTCGTAACCCTAACCGTAACCCAAACCCTAACACTAACCCTAACCCTAAATCAAACCCTAAACCTAACCCTAACCCTAACCTTAAACTAACCCTAACCCTAACTGAAACACTAATCCTAAACCTAACCCTAACCCTAATGCTAACCCTAAACCTAATTCAAACTCAAACACTAACCCTAATCCTAACCCGAACCCAAACCCTAACCCTAACCCTAAACCTAACCCAAAATATAACCCAAACCGAAACCCTAACCCTAACCCTAAACCTAACCCTAAACCCTAACCCTAACACTTACCCTAACCATAACACAAACCTAAACACAACACTAACCCTAATCCTAACCCTAAACCTAACCCTAATCCTAGTCCTATCCCTAACCCTAAACGTAACCCTAACCCTAACCTTAACCCTTACCCAAACCCAAACTCTAAACCTAACTCTAATCGGAACCCTAACCCTAACCCTAATCCTAACCCTAACCCTAACCATAACCCTATTCCAACACCTCACCCTAACCCTAACTCTAACCCAAACCCTAACCTAAACCTAACTCTAAACCAAACCCAAACCCTAACCCTAACCCTAACTCTAACCCAAACCCTAACCTAACCATAAACCTAACCCTAACTCAAACCCTCACTCTAACACTAACCCAAACCTAACCCTAACACTAACCCTAGTCCTAACCCTAACCCTAAACCAAACCCTAACACTAACCCTAGTTCTAACCCTAACCCTAAACCAAACCCTAACCCTAACCCTAATCCTAACCCTAACCCTAACCATAACCCTAATCCAAAACCTCACCCTAACCCTAACTCTAACCCAAACCCTAACCTAAACCTAACTCTAAACCAAACCCAAACCCTAACCCTAACCCTAACTCTAACCCAAACCCTAACCTAACCCTAAACCTAACCCTAACTCAAACCCTCACTCTAACACTAACCCAAACCTAACCCTAACACTAACCCTGGTCCTAACCCTAACCCTAAACCAAAACCTAACACTAACCCTAGTCCTAACCCTAACCCTAAACCAAACCCTAACCCTAACCCTAATCCTATCCCTAACCCTAACCATAACCGTAATCCAACACCTCACCCTAACCCTAACTCTAACCCAAACCCTAACCTAAACCTAACTCTAAACCAAACCCAAACCCTAACCTTAACCATAACTCTAACCCAAACCCTAACCTAACCGTAAACCTAACCCTAACTCAAACCCTCACTCTAACACTAACCCAAACCGTAACCCTAACCCTAACCCAAACCATAACCCAAATAATAACCCTAATCCTAACCCTAACACTAACCGTCATCCTTATCCTAACCCTAACCCTAACCCTAACCCTAACCCTAACCCTAATTGTAAACCTAACCCTAACCCTAACCCTAACCCTAACCCTAACCCAAACCCAAGCCCTAATCTTAACACAAACCCTAACCCTAATCCTAACCCTAACCCTAACCCTAACCCTAACCCAAACCCTAACCCTAACCATAACCCTAACCCAAACCCTAACCCTAACCCTAAACCTAACCCAAACCCTAACCCTAACCCTAATCCTAACCCTAATGCTAACCGTAAACCTAAACCTAACACTAACCCTAGTCCTAACCCTAACCCTATCCCAAACCCTTACACTAACGCTAAGACTAACCCTAACCCTAAATCAAGCCCTAAACCTAACCC
>JAJHUQ010000051.1:1822500-1825000 GCA_035773235.1 Eospalax fontanierii | reverse complement strand
CCCAAACCCTAACCCTAACCCTAACCTTAACCCTAACCCTAATCCTAACCCAAACCCTAACCCTAAACCTAATCCTAACCCGAATGCTAACCCTAAACCTAACCCTAACAATAACCCTAGTCCTAAACCTAACCCTAACCCAAACCCTAACAATAACCCTAACCCTAAACCTAACCCTAAATCAAACCCTAAACCTAACCCTAACCCTAACCTTAACCCTAACCCTAACCCTAAGTGAAACACTAATCCTAAACCTAACCCTAACCCTAATGCTAACCCTAAACCTAATTCAAACTCAAACCCTAACCCTAATCCTAACCCGAACCCAAACCCTAAACCTAACCCTAAACCTAGCCCAAAACATAACCCAAACAGAAACACTAACCCTAACCCTAACCCTAAACTGTAACCCTAACACTTACCCTAACGATAACCCAAACCTAAACCCAAACCCTAACCCTAATCCTAACCCTAACCCTAACACTAATCCTAGTCCTAACCCTAACCCTAATCCTAACCCAAACCCTAACCCTAACCCTAACCTTAACCCTTACCCAAACCCAAAGTCTAAACCTAACTCTAATCGGAACCCTAACCCTAACCCTAACCCTAACGCTAACCCTAACCATAACCCTAACCCTAACCGTAAAGCTAAACCTAACCCAAACCCTAACACTAACCCTAAACCTAACCAAACCTAAACCCTAACCCAAACCCTAATCCTAACCCTAACCCTAACACTAAACTTAACCGAAAACCTAAACCCTAACCCTAATCCTAACCCTAACCCTAACCCTAAAACTAAACCTAACCCTAAACGTAACTTTAACCCTAACCCTAACCTTAACACTAAACCAAACACTAATCTTAACACAAACCCTAACCCGAATCCTAACCCTAACCGTAACCCTAACTCAAACGTTAACCCTAAACCTAACCCTAACCCAAACCCTAACCCTAACCCTAAACCTAACCCAAACCCAAACCCTAACCCTAACCCTAATCCTAAAACTAATGCTAACCCTAAACCTAACCCTAACCCTAGTCGTAACCCTAACCGTAACCCAAACCCTAACACTAACCCTAACCCTAACCCTTACCCTAAATCAAACCCTAAACCTAACACTAACCCTAACCTTAACCTAACCCTAACCCTAACTGAAACACTAATCCTAAATCTAACCCTAACCCTAATGCTAACCCTAAACCTAATTCAAACTCAAACCCTAACCCTAATCCTAACCGAACCCAAACCCTAACCCTAACCCTAAACCTAACCCAAAATATAACCCAAACCGAAACCCTAACCCTAACCCTAAACGTAACCCTAAACCCTAACCCTAACACTTACCCTAACCATAACCCAAACCTAAACACAACACTAACCCTAATCCTAACCCTAAACCTAATCCTAATCCTAGTCCTATCCCTAACCCTAAACGTAACCCTAACCCTAACCTTAAACCTTACGCAAACCCAAACTCTAAACCTAACTCTAATCGGAACCCTAACCCTAACCCTAATCCTAACCCTAACCCTAAACCTAACCCTAATCGTAGTCCTATCCCTAACCCTAAACGTAACCCTAACCCTAACCTTAACCCTTACCCAAACCCAAACTCTAAACCTAACTCTAATCGGAACCCTAACCCTAAACCTAATCCTAACCCTAACCCTAACCATAACCCTAATCCAACACCTCACCCTAACCCTAACTCTAACCCAAACCCTAACCTAAACCTAACTCTAAACCAAACCCAAACCCTAACCCTAACCCTAACTCTAACCCAAACCCTAACCTAACCCTAAACCTAACCCTAACTCAAACCCTCACTCTAACACTAACCCAAACCTAACCCTAACACTAACCCTAGTCCTAACCCTAACCCTAAACCAAACCCTAACACTAACCCTAGTCCTAACCCTAACCCTAAACCAAACCCTAACACTAACCCTAATCCTAACCCTAACCCTAAGCATAACCGTAATCCAACACCTCACCCTAACCCTAACTCTAACCCAAACCCTAACCTAAACCTAACTCTAAACCAAACCCAAACCCTAACCTTAACCCTAACTCTAACCCAAACCCTAACCTAACCGTAAACCTAACCCTAACTCAAACCCTCACTCTAACACTAACCCAAACCGTAACCCTAAACCTAACCCAAACCATAACCCAAATAATAACCCTAATCCTAACCCTAACACTAACGCTCATCCTTATCCTAACCCTAACCCTAACCCTATCCCTAACCCTAACCCTAATTCTAAACCTAACCCTAACCCTAACCCTAACCCTAACCCAAACCCAAGCCCTAATCTTAACACCAACCCTAACCCTAACCCTAACCCTAACCCTAACCCTAACCCAAACCCTAACCCTAACCATAACCCTAACCCAAACCCTAACCCTAACCCTAACCCTAACCCTAACCCAAACCCTAACCCTAACCCTAATCCTAACCCTAATGCTAACCCTAAACCTAAACCTAACACT
>JAJHUQ010000051.1:1807500-1815000 GCA_035773235.1 Eospalax fontanierii | reverse complement strand
CAAACCCTAACCCTAACCCTAACCCAAACGCTAACCCTAACCCTAACCCTAATACTAACCCTAACCCTAACCCTAACCCTAACCCAAACCCTAACCCTAACCCTAATCCTAACCCTAAAGCTAACCCTAAACCTAACCCTAACACTAACCCTAGTCCTAACCCTAACCCTAACCCAAACCCTAACCCTAACCCTAACCCTAACCCTAACCCTAAATCAAACCCTAAACCTAACCCTAACCCTTATCCTAACCCTAACCCTAACCCTAACTGAAACACTAATCCTAAACCTAACCCTAACCCTAATGCTAACCCTAAACCTAATTCAAACACAAACCCTAACCCTAACCCTAACCCTAACCCTAACCCTAACCCTAACCCTAACTCTAATCGGAACCCTAACCATAACCCTAATCCTAACCCTAACCCTAACCATAACCCTAATCTAACACCTCACCCTAACCCTAACCCTAACCCAAACCCTAACCCTAACCCTAATCCTAACCCTAATGCTAACCCTAAACCTAACCCTAACACTAACCCTAGTCCTAACCCTAACTCTAACCCAAACCCTTACACTAACCCTAAGCCTAACCCTAACCCTAACCTTAACCCTGACCCTAACCCTAACCCTAACCCTAACCCTAACCCAAACCCAAACCCTAATCTTAACACAAACCCTAACCCTAACCCTAACCCTAACCCTAACCCTAAACTTAACCCTAATGCTAACACTAAACCTAATTCAAACTCAAACCCTAAACCTAATCCTAACCCTAAACCTAACCTTAACCCTTACCCAAATCCAAACTCTAAACATAACTCTAATCGGATCCCTAACCCTAACCCTAATCCTAACCTTAACCCTAACCATAACCCTAATCCAACACCTCACCCTAACCCTAACTCTAACCCAAAGCCTAACCTAACCCTAACTCTAAACCAAACCCAAACCGTAACCCTAACTCTAACTCTAACCCAAACCCTAACCTAACCCTAAACCTAACCCTAACTCAAACCCTAACTCTAACACTAACCCAAACCCTAACCCTAACACTAACCCAAGCCATAACCCAAATAATAACCCTAATCCTAACCCTAACCTTAACCCTCATCCTTATCCTAACCCTAACCCTAACCCTAATTCTAAACCTAACCCTAACCCTAACCCTAACCTAACCCTAAACCTAACCCTAACTCAAACCCTAACTCTAACACTAACCCAAACCCTAACCCTAACACTAACCCAAACCATAACCCAAATAATAACCCTAATCCTAACCCTAACCTTAACCCTCATCCTTATCCTAACCCTAATCCTAACCCTAATTCTAAACGTAACCCTAACCCTAACCCTAACCCTAACCCTAACCCTAACCCTAACACAAACCCAAGCCCTAATTTTAACACAAACCCTAACCCTAATCCTAACTCCAACCCTAACCCTAACCCAAACCCTAACCCTAACTTTAACCCTAACCCATATCCTAACCCTAACCCTAACCTTAACCCTAACCCAAACCCTAACCCTAAACCTAATCCTAACCCGAATGCTAACCCTAAACCTAACCCTAACACTAACCCTAACCCTAATTCTAAACCTAACCCTAACCCTAACTCTAACCCAAACACTAACCTAACCCTAAACCTAACCCTAACTCAAAACCTAACTCTAACACTAACCCAAACCCTAACCCTAACACTAACCCAAACCATAACCCAAATAATAAACCTTATCCTAACCCTAACCTTAACCCTCAACCTTATCCTAACCCTAACCCTAACCCTAACCCAAACCCTAACCCTAACCCTAATCCTAACCCTAATGCTAACCCTAAACCTAACCCTAACACTAACCCTAGTCCTAACCCTAACCCTAACCCAAACCCTAACACTAACCCTAACCCTAACCCTAACCCTAAATCAAACCCTAAGCCTAACCCTAACCCTAACCTTAACCCTAGCCCTAACCCTAATTGAAACACTAATCCTAAACCTAACCCTAACCCTAATGCTAACCCTAAACCTAATTCAAACACAAACCCTAACCCTAATCCTAACCCGAACCCAAACCCTAACCCTAACCCTAAACCTAGCCCAAAACATAACCCAAACCGAAACCCTAACCCTAACCCTAACCCTAACGCTGACCCTAAACTGTAACCCTAACACTTACCCCAGCCTTAACCCAAACATAAACCCAAAACCTAACCCTAATCCTAACCCTAACCCTAAACCTAATCCTAGTCCTAACCCTAACCCTAACCCTAACCCTAACCCTAACCTTAACCCTTACCCAAACCCAAACTCTAAACCTAACTCTAAGCGGAACCCTAACCCTAACCCTAACCCTAACGCTAACCCTAACCATAACCCTAACCCTAACCGTAAAGCTAAACCTAAACATAACCCTAACCCTAACCCTAAACCTAACCAAACCTAAACCCTAACACAAACCCTAATCATAACCCTAACCCTAACACTAAACCTAACCGAAAACCTAAACCCTGAACCTAATCCTAACCCTAACCCTAACCCTAAAACAAAACCTAACCCTAAACGTAACTTTAACCGAAACCCTAACCATAACCCTAAACCAAACCCTAATCTTAACACAAACCCTAACCCTAATCCTAACCCTAACCGTAACCCTAACTCAAACGTTAACCCTAAACCTAACCCTAACCCAAATCCTAACCCTAACCCTAACCCTAACCCAAACCCAAACCCTAACCCTAACCCTAATCCTAAAACTAATGCTAACCCTAAACCTAACCCTAACACTAGTCGTAACCCTAACCCTAACCCAAACCCTAACACTAACCCTAACCCTAACCCTAACCCTAAATCAAACCCTAAACCTAACCCTAACCCTAAACTTAACCTAACCCTAACCCTAACTGAAACACTAATCCTAAACCTAACCCTAACCCTAATGCTAACAATAAACCTAATTCAAACTCAAACCCTAAGCCTACCCCTAACCCGAACCCAAACCCTAACCCTAACCCTAAACCTAACCCAAAATATAACCCAAACCGAAACCCTAACCCTAACCTAAAACGTAACCCTAAACCCTAACCCTAAAACTTACCCTAACCATAACCCAAACCTAAACACAAACCCTAACCCTAATCCTAACCCTAAACCTAACCCTAATCCTAGTCCTATCCCTAACCCTAACCGTAACCCTAACCCTAACCTTAACTCTTACCCAAACCCAAACTCTAAACCTAACTCTAATCGGAACCCTAACCCTAACCCTAATCCTAACCCTAACCCTAACCATAACCCTAATCCAACACCTCACCCTAACCCTAACTCTAACCCAAACCCTAACCTAAAACTAACTCTAAACCAAACCCAAACCCTAACCCTAACCCTAACTCTAACCCAAACACTAACCTAACCCTAAACCTAACCCTAACTCAAACCCTCACTCTAACACTAACCCAAACCGTAACCCCAACCCCAACCCAAACCATAACCCAAATAATAACCCCAATCCTAACCCAAACACTAACCCTCCTCCTTATCCTAACCCTAACCCTAACCCTAACCCTAACCCTAACCCTAATTCTAACCCTAACCCTAACCCTAACCCTAACCCTAACCCTAACCCAAACCCAAACCCTAATCTTAACACAAACCCTAACCCTAATCCTAACCCTAACCCTAACCCTAACCAAAACCCTAACCCTAACCCTAACCCTAACCCAAACCCTAACCCTAATCCTAATCCGACCCCAAACACTAACCCTAAACCTAAATCTAGCCCAAAACATAACCGAAACCGAAACCCTAACCCTAACCCTAACACTAAACTATAACCCTAACACTTAACCTAACCATAAAACACACCTAAACCCAAACCCTAAACCTAATCCTAACCCTAACCCTAAACCTAACACTAATCCTAGTCCTAACTCTAACCCTAACCCTAACCCTAACCCTAACCCTAACCCTTACCCAAACCCAAACTCTAAACCTAACTCTAATCGGAACCCTAACGCTAACCCTAACCCTAACGCTAACCCTAACCAAAAACCTAACCCTTACCGTAAACCTAAACCTAACCATAAACCTAACCCTAACCCTAAACCTAATCAAACCTAAACCGTAACCCAAACCCTAATCCTAACCCTAACCCTAACACTAAACCTAACCGAAAACCTAAACTCTAAACCTAATCCTAACCCTAACCCTAACCCTAAAACAAAACCTAACCCTAAACGTAACTTTAACCCAAACCCTAACCCTAAACCAATCCCTAATCTTAACACAAACCCTAACCCTAATCCTAACCCTAACGGTAACCCTAACTCAAACGTTAACCCTAACCCTAACCCTAACCCAAACACTAACCCTAACCCTAAACCTAACCCAAACCCAAACCCTAAACCTAACCCTAATCCTAAAACTAATGCTAACCCTAAACCTAACCCTATCCCTAGTCGTAACCTTAACCTAACCCAAACCCTAACCCAAACCCTAACCCTAACCCTAACACAAATCATAACCCAAATAATAACCCTAACCCTAACCCTAACCGTAACCCTAACCTTAACCCTAACCATAATTCTAACCCTAACCCGTAACCTAACCCTAACCCTAACCCTAACCCTAACCCAAACCCAAACCCTAATCTTAACACAAACCCTAACCCTAACCCTAATGCTAGCACTAAACCTAATTCAAACTCAAACCCTAACCCTAATCCTAACCCTCATCCTAACCTTAAACCTTACCCAAACCCAAACTCTAAACATACCTCCAATCCTAACCTTAACCCTAACCATAACCATAATCCAACACCTCACCCTAACCCTAACTCTAACACAAAGCCTAACCTAACCCTAACTCTAAACCAAACCCAAACCGTAACCCTAAATCTAACTCTAACCCAAACCCTAACCTAACCCTAAACCTAACCCTAACTCAAAACCTAACTCTAACACTAACCCAAACCCTAACCCTAACACTAACCCAAGCCATAACCCAAATAATAACCCTAATCCTAACCCTAACCTTAACCCTCATCCTTATCCTAACCCTAACCCTAACCCTAATTCTAAACCTAACCCTAACCCTAACCCTAACCTAACCCTAAACCTAACCCTAACTCAAACCCTAACTCTAACACTAACCCAAACCCTAAACCTAACACTAACCCAAACCATAACCCAAATAATAACCCTAATCCTAACCCTAACCTTAACCCTCATCCTTATCCTAACCCTAATCCTAACCCTAAATCTAAACGTAACCCTAACCCTAACCCTAACCCTAACCCTAACACAAACCCAAACCCTAATTTTAACACAAACCCTAACCCTAATCCTAACTCCAACCCTAAACCTAACCCAAACCCTAACCCTAACTTTAACCCTAACCCAAACCCTAACCCTAACCCTAACCTTAACCCTAACCCAAACCCTAACCCTAAACCTAATCCTAACCCGAGTGCTAACCCTAAACCTAACCCTAACACTAACCCTAACCCTAATTCAATACCCAACCCTAACCCTAACTCTAACCCAAACACTAACCTAACCGTAAACCTAACCCTAACTCAAACCCTGACTCTAACACTAACCCAAACCCTAACCCTAACACTAACCCAAACCATAACCCAAATAATAAACCTTATCCTAACCCTAACCTTAACCCTCATCCTTATCCTAACCCTAACCCTAACCCTAACCCAAACCCTAACCCTAACCGTAATCCTAACCCTAATGCTAACCCTAAACCTAACCCTAACACTAACCCTAGTCCTAACCCTAACCCTAACCCAAACCCTAACACTAACCCTAACCCTAACCCTAACCCTAAATCAAACCCTAAACCTAACCCTAACCCTAACCTTAACCCTAGCCCTAACCCTAATTGAAACACTAATCCTAAACCTAACCCTAACCCTAATGCTAACCCTAAACCTAATTCAAACACAAACCCTATCCCTAATCCTAACCCGAACCCAAACCCTAACCCTAACCCTAACCCTAAACCTAGCCCAAAACATAACCCAAACCGAAACCCTAACCCTAACCCTAAACCTAACCCTGACCCTAAACTGTAACCCTAACACTTACCCCAGCCTTAACCCAAACATAAACCCAAAACCTAACCCTAATCCTAACCCTAACCCTAACCATAATCCTAGTCCTAACCCTAACCCTAACCCTAACCCTAACCCTAACCTTAACCCTTACCCAAACCCAAACTCTAAACCTAACTCTAAGCGGAACCCTAACCCTAACCCTAACCCTAACGCTAACCCTAAACATAACCCTAACCCTAACCGTAAAGCTAAACCTAAACATAACCCTAACCCTAACCCTAAACCTAACCAAACCTAAACCCTAACACAAACCCTAATCATAACCCTAACCCTAACACTAAACCTAACCGAAAACCTAAACCCTGAACCTAATCCTAACCCTAACCCTAACCCTAAAACAAAACCTAACCCTAAACGTAACTTTAACCTAAACCCTAATCATAACCCTAAACCAAACCCTAATCTTAACACAAACCCTAACCCTAATCCTAACCCTAACCGTAACCCTAACTCAAACGTTAACCCTAAACCTAACCCTAACCCAAATCCTAACCCTAACCCTAACCCTAACCTAAACCCAAACCCTAACCCTAACCCTAATCCTAAAACTAATGCTAACCCTAAACCTAACCCTAACACTAGTCGTAACCCTAACCCTAACCCAAACCCTAACACTAACCCTAACCCTAACCCTAACCCTAAATCAAACCCTAAACCTAACCCTAACCCTAACCTTAACCTAACCCTAACCCTAACTGAAACACTAATCCTAAACCTAACCCTAACCCTAATGCTAACAATAAACCTAATTCAAACTCAAACCCTAACCCTAATCCTAACCCGAACCCAAACCCTAACCCTAACCCTAAACCTAACCCAAAATATAACCCAAACCGAAACCCTAACCCTAACCTTAAACGTAACCCTAAACCCTAACCCTAACACTTACCCTAACCATAACCCAAACCTAAACACAAACCCTAACCCTAATCCTAACCCTAAACCTAACCCTAATCCTAGTCCTATCCCTAACCCTAACCGTAACCCTAACCCTAACCTTAACTCTTACCCAAACCCAAACTCTAAACCTAACTCTAATCGGAACCCTAACGCTAACCCTAATCCTAACCCTAACCCTAACCATAACCCTAATCCAACACCTCACCCTAACCCTAACTCTAACCCAAACCCTAACCTAAAACTAACTCTAAACCAAACCCAAACCCTAACCCTAACCCTAAGTCTAACCCAAACACTAAGCTAACCCTAAACCTAACCCTAACTCAAACCCTCACTCTAACACTAAACCAAACCGTAACCCTAACCCTAACCCAAACCATAACCCAAATAATAACCCTAATCCTAACCCAAACACTAACCCTCCTCCTTATCCTAACCCTAACCCTAACCCTAACCCTAACCCTAACCCTAATTCTAA
>JAJHUQ010000051.1:1795000-1800000 GCA_035773235.1 Eospalax fontanierii | reverse complement strand
CAAAGTCTAAACCTAACTCTAATCGGAACCCTAACCCTAACCCTAACCCTAACGCTAACCCTAACCATAACCCTAACCCTAACCGTAAAGCTAAACCTAACCCAAACCCTAACACTAACCCTAAACCTAACCAAACCTAAACCCTAACCCAAACCCTAATCCTAACCCTAACCCTAACACTAAACTTAACCGAAAACCTAAACCCTAACCCTAATCCTAACCCTAACCCTAACCCTAAAACTAAACCTAACCCTAAACGTAACTTTAACCCAAACCCTACCCTTAACACTAAACCAAACACTAATCTTAACACAAACCCTAACCCGAATCCTAACCCTAACCGTAACCCTAACTCAAACGTTAACCCTAAACCTAACCCTAACCCAAACCCTAACCCTAACCCTAAACCTAACCCAAACCCAAACCCTAACCCTAACCCTAATCCTAAAACTAATGCTAACCCTAAACCTAACCCTAACCCTAGTCGTAACCCTAACCGTAACCCAAACCCTAACACTAACCCTAACCCTAACCCTTACCCTAAATCAAACCCTAAACCTAACACTAACCCTAACCTTAACCTAACCCTAACCCTAACTGAAACACTAATCCTAAATCTAACCCTAACCCTAATGCTAACCCTAAACCTAATTCAAACTCAAACCCTAACCCTAATCCTAACCGAACCCAAACCCTAACCCTAACCCTAAACCTAACCCAAAATATAACCCAAACCGAAACCCTAACCCTAACCCTAAACGTAACCCTAAACCCTAACCCTAACACTTACCCTAACCATAACCCAAACCTAAACACAACACTAACCCTAATCCTAACCCTAAACCTAATCCTAATCCTAGTCCTATCCCTAACCCTAAACGTAACCCTAACCCTAACCTTAAACCTTACGCAAACCCAAACTCTAAACCTAACTCTAATCGGAACCCTAACCCTAACCCTAATCCTAACCCTAACCCTAAACCTAACCCTAATCGTAGTCCTATCCCTAACCCTAAACGTAACCCTAACCCTAACCTTAACCCTTACCCAAACCCAAACTCTAAACCTAACTCTAATCGGAACCCTAACCCTAAACCTAATCCTAACCCTAACCCTAACCATAACCCTAATCCAACACCTCACCCTAACCCTAACTCTAACACAAACCCTAACCTAAACCTAACTCTAAACCAAACCCAAACCCTAACCCTAACCCTAACTCTAACCCAAACCCTAACCTAACCCTAAACCTAACCCTAACTCAAACCCTCACTCTAACACTAACCCAAACCTAACCCTAACACTAACCCTAGTCCTAACCCTAACCCTAAACCAAACCCTAACACTAACCCTAGTCCTAACCCTAACCCTAAACCAAACCCTAACACTAACCCTAATCCTAACCCTAACCCTAAGCATAACCGTAATCCAACACCTCACCCTAACCCTAACTCTAACCCAAACCCTAACCTAAACCTAACTCTAAACCAAACCCAAACCCTAACCTTAACCCTAACTCTAACCCAAACCCTAACCTAACCGTAAACCTAACCCTAACTCAAACCCTCACTCTAACACTAACCCAAACCGTAACCCTAAACCTAACCCAAACCATAACCCAAATAATAACCCTAATCCTAACCCTAACACTAACGCTCATCCTTATCCTAACCCTAACCCTAACCCTATCCCTAACCCTAACCCTAATTCTAAACCTAACCCTAACCCTAACCCTAACCCTAACCCAAACCCAAGCCCTAATCTTAACACAAACCCTAACCCTAATCCTAACCCTAACCCTAACCCTAACCCAAACCCTAACCCTAACCATAACCCTAACCCAAACCCTAACCCTAACCCTAACCCTAACCCTAACCCAAACCCTAACCCTAACCCTAATCCTAACCCTAATGCTAACCCTAAACCTAAACCTAACACTAACCCTAGTCCTAACCCTAACCCTAACCCTAACCCTAACAATAACCCTAACCCTAACTGAAATACTTATACTAAACCTAACCCTAACCCTAATGCTAAACCTAAACCTAATTCAAACTCAAAACCTAACCCTAATCCTAACCCTAAACCTAACTTTAACCCTTACCCAAACCCAAACTCTAAACATAACTCTAATCGGAACCCTAACCCTAACCCTAATCCTAACCCTAACCCTAACGATAACCCTAATCCAAAACCTCACCCTAACCATAACTCTAACCCAAAGCCTAACCTAAACCCTAACTCTAAACCAAACCCAATCCGTAACCCTAACCCTAACTCTAACCCAAACCCTAACCTAACCCTAAACCTAACCCTAACTCAAACCCTAACTCTAACACTAACCCAAACCCTAACCCTAACACTAACCCAAACCATAACCCAAATAATAAACCTAATCCTAACCCTAACCTTAACCCTCATCCTTATCCTAACCCTAAACCTAACCCTAATTCTAAACCTAACCCAAACCCTAACCCTAACCCTAACCGTAACCCAAACCCAAACCCTAACCCTAACCCTAATCCTAAAACTAATGCTAACCCTAAACCTAAACCTAACCCTAGTCGTAACCCTAACCGTAACCCAAACCCTAACACTAAACCTAACCCTAAATCAAACCCTAAACCTAACCCTAACCCTAACCTTAACCTAACCCTAACCCTAACTGAAACACTAATCCTAAACCTAACCCTAACCCTAATGCTAACCCTAAACCTAATTCAAACTCAAACACTAACCCTAATCCTAACCCGAACCCAAACCCTAAACCTAACCCTAAACCTAACCCAAAATATAACCCAAACCGAAACCCTAACCCTAACCCTAAACCTAACACTAAACCCTAACCCTAACACTTACCCTAACCATAACCCAAACCTAAACACAACACTAACCCTAATCCTAACCCTAAACCTAACCCTAATCCTAGTCCTATCCCTAACCCTAAACGTAACCCTAACCCTAACCTTAACCCTTACCAAACCCAAACTCTAAACCTAACTTTAATCGGAACCCTAACCCTCACCCTAATCCTAACCCTAACCCTAACCATAACCCTATTCCAACACCTCACCCTAACCCAAACTCTAACCCAAACCCTAACCTAAACCTTACTCTAAACCAAACCCAAACCCTAACCCTAACCCTAACTCTAACCCAAACCCTAACCTAACCCTAAACCTAACCCTAACTCAAACCCTCACTCTAACACTAACCGAAACCTAACCCTAACACTAACCCTAGTCCTAACCCTAACCCTAAACCAAACCCTAACACTAACCCTAGTCCTAACCCTAACCCTAAACCAAACCCTAACACTAACCCTAATCCTAACCCTAACCCTAAGCATAACCGTAATCCAACACCTCACCCTAACCCTAACTCTAACCCAAACCCTAACCTAAACCTAACTCTAAACCAAACCCAAACCCTAACCTTAACCCTAACTCTAACCCAAACCCTAACCTAACCGTAAACCTAACCCTAACTCAAACCCTCACTCTAACACTAACCCAAACCGTAACCCTAAACCTAACCCAAACCATAACCCAAATAATAACCCTAATCCTAACCCTAACACTAACCCTCATCCTTATCCTAACCCTAACCCTAACCCTATCCCTAACCCTAACCCTAATTCTAACCCTAACCCTAACCCTAACCCTAACCCTAACCCAAAGCCAAGCCCTAATCTTAACACAAACCCTAACCCTAATCCTAACCCTAACCCTAACCCTAACCCAAACCCTAACCCTAACCATAACCCTAACCCAAACCCTAACCCTAACCCTAACCCTAACCCTAACCCAAACCCTAACCCTAACCCTAATCCTAACCCTAATGCTAACCCTAAACCTAAACCTAACACTAACCCTAGTCCTAACCCTAACCCTAACCCTAACCCTAACAATAACCCTAACCCTAACTGAAATACTTATACTAAACCTAACCCTAACCCTAATGCTAAACCTAAACCTAATTCAAACTCAAAACCTAACCCTAATCCTAACCCTAAACCTAACTTTAACCCTTACCCAAACCCAAACTCTAAACATAACTCTAATCGGAACCCTAACCCTAACCCTAATCCTAACCCTAACCCTAACGATAACCCTAATCCAAAACCTCACCCTAACCATAACTCTAACCCAAAGCCTAACCTAAACCCTAACTCTAAACCAAACCCAATCCGTAACCCTAACCCTAACTCTAACCCAAACCCTAACCTAACGCTAAACCTAACCCTAACTCAAACCCTAACTCTAACACTAACCCAAACCCTAACCCTAACACTAACCCAAACCATAACCCAAATAATAAACCTAATCCTAACCCTAACCTTAACCCTCATCCTTATCCTAACCCTAAACCTAACCCTAATTCTAAACCTAACCCAAACCCTAACCCTAACCCTAACCGTAACCCAAACCCAAACCCTAACCCTAACCCTAATCCTAAAACTAATGCTAACCCTAAACCTAAACCTAACCCTAGTCGTAACCCTAACCGTAACCCAAACCCTAACACTAACCCTAACCCTAAATCAAACCCTAAACCTAACCCTAACCCTAACCTTAACCTAACCCTAACCCTAACTGAAACACTAATCCTAAACCTAACCCTAACCCTAATGCTAACCCTAAACCTAATTCAAACTCAAACACTAACCCTAATCCTAACCCGACCCCAAACCCTAAACCTAACCCTAAACCTAACCCAAAATATAACCCAAACCGAAACCCTAACCCAAACCCTAAACCTAACCCTAAACCCTCACCCTAACCCTTACCCTAACCATACCCCAAACCTAAACACAACACTAACCCTAATCCTAACCCTAAACCTAACCCTAATCCTACTCCTATCCCTAACCCTAAACGTAACCCTAACCCTAACCTTAACCCTTACCAAACCCAAACTCTAAACCTAACTCTAATCGGAACCCTAACCCTAACCCTAATCCTAACCCTAACCCTAACCATAACCCTATTCCAACACCT
>JAJHUQ010000051.1:1772500-1790000 GCA_035773235.1 Eospalax fontanierii | reverse complement strand
ACCCAAACCCTTACACTAACCCTAAGCCTAACCCTAACCCTAACCTTAACCCTGACCCTAACCCTAACCCTAACCCTAACCCTAACCCAAACCCAAACCCTAATCTTAACACAAACCCTAACCCTAACCCTAACCCTAACCCTAACCCTAAACTTAACCCTAATGCTAACACTAAACCTAATTCAAACTCAAACCCTCACCCTAATCCTAACCCTAAACCTAACCGTAACCCTTACCCAAAGCCAAACTCTAAACATAACTCTAATCGGATCCCTAACCCTAACCCTAATCCTAACCTTAACCCTAACCATAACCCTAATCCAACACCTCACCCTAACCCTAACTCTAACCCAAAGCCTAACCTAACCCTAACTCTAAACCAAACCCAAACCGTAACCCTAACTCTAACTCTAACCCAAACCCTAACCTAACCCTAAACCTAACCCTAACTCAAACCCTAACTCTAACACTAACCCAAACCCTAACCCTAACACTAACCCAAGCCATAACCCAAATAATAACCCTAATCCTAACCCTAACCTTAACCCTCATCCTTATCCTAACCCTAACCCTAACCCTAATTCTAAACCTAACCCTAACCCTAACCCTAACCTAACCCTAAACCTAACCCTAACTCAAACCCTAACTCTAACACTAACCCAAACCCTAACCCTAACACTAACCCAAACCATAACCCAAATAATAACCCTAATCCTAACCCTAACCTTAACCCTCATCCTTATCCTAACCCTAATCCTAACCCTAATTCTAAACGTAACCCTAACCCTAACCCTAACCCTAACCCTAACCCTAACCCTAACACAAACCCAAGCCCTAATTTTAACACAAACCCTAACCCTAATCCTAACTCCAACCCTAACCCTAACCCAAACCCTAACCCTAACTTTAACCCTAACCCATATCCTAACCCTAACCCTAACCTTAACCCTAACCCAAACCCTAACCCTAAACCTAATCCTAACCCGAATGCTAACCCTAAACCTAACCCTAACACTAACCCTAACCCTAATTCTAAACCTAACCCTAACCCTAACTCTAACCCAAACACTAACCTAACCCTAAACCTTACCCTAACTCAAAAGCTAACTCTAACACTAACCCAAACCCTAACCCTAACACTAACCCAAACCATAACCCAAATAATAAACCTTATTCTAACCCCAACCTTTACCCTCAACCTTATCCTAACCCTAACCCTAACCCTAACCCAAACCCTAACCCTAACCCTAATCCTAACCCTAATGCTAACCCTAAACCTAACCCTAACACTAACCCTAGTCCTAACCCTAACCCTAACCCAAACCCTAACACTAACCCTAACCCTAACCCTAACCCTAAATCAAACCCTAAGCCTACCCCTACCCCTAACCTTAACCCTAGCCCTAACCCTAATTGAAACACTAATCCTAAACCTAACCCTAACCCTAATGCTAACCCTAAACCTAATTCAAACACAAACCCTAACCCTAATCCTAACCCGAACCCAAACCCTAACCCTAACCCTAAACCTAGCCCAAAACATAACCCAAACCGAAACCCTAACCCTAACCCTAACCCTAACGCTGACCCTAAACTGTAACCCTAACACTTACCCCAGCCTTAACCCAAACATAAACCCAAAACCTAACCCTAATCCTAACCCTAACCCTAAACCTAATCCTAGTCCTAACCCTAACCCTAACCCTAACCCTAACCCTAACCTTAACCCTTACCCAAACCCAAACTCTAAACCTAACTCTAAGCGGAACCCTAACCCTAACCCTAACCCTAACGCTAACCCTAACCATAACCCTAACCCTAACCGTAAAGCTAAACCTAAACATAACCCTAACCCTAACCCTAAACCTAACCAAGCCTAAACGCTAACACAAACGCTAATCATAACCCTAACCCTAACACTAAACCTAACCGAAAACCTAAACCCTGAACCTAATCCTAACCCTAACCCTACCCCTAAAACAAAACCTAACCCTAAACGGAACTTTAACCGAAACCCTAACCATAACCCTAAACCAAACCCTAATCTTAACACAAACCCTAACCCTAATCCTAACCCTAACCGTAACCCTAACTCAAACGTTAACCCTAAACCTAACCCTAACCCAAATCCTAACCCTAACCCTAACCCTAACCCAAACCCAAACCCTAACCCTAACCCTAATCCTAAAACTAATGCTAACCCTAAACCTAACCCTAACACTAGTCGTAACCCTAACCCTAACCCAAACCCTAACACTAACCCTAACCCTAACCCTAACCCTAAATCAAACCCTAAACCTAACCCTAACCCTAAACTTAACCTAACCCTAACCCTAACTGAAACACTAATCCTAAACCTAACCCTAACCCTAATGCTAACAATAACCTAATTCAAACTCAAACCCTAACCCTAATCCTAACCCGAACCCAAACCCTAACCCTAACCCTAAACCTAACCCAAAATATAACCCAAACCGAAACCCTAACCCTAACCTTAAACGTAACCCTAAACCCTAACCCTAAAACTTACCCTAACCATAACCCAAACCTAAACACAAACCCTAACCCTAATCCTAACCCTAAACCTAACCCTAATCCTAGTCCTATCCCTAACCCTAACCGTAACCCTAACCCTAACCTTAACTCTTACCCAAACCCAAACTCTAAACCTAACTCTAATCGGAACCCTAACCCTAACCCTAATCCTAACCCTAACCCTAACCATAACCCTAATCCAACACCTCACCCTAACCCTAACTCTAACCCAAACCCTAACCTAAAACTAACTCTAAACCAAACCCAAACCCTAACCCTAACCCTAACTCTAACCCAAACACTAACCTAACCCTAAACCTAACCCTAACTCAAACCCTCACTCTAACACTAACCCAAACCGTAACCCTAACCCTAACCCAAACCATAACCCAAATAATAACCCCAATCCTAACCCAAACACTAACCCTCCTCCTTATCCTAACCCTAACCCTAACCCTAACCCTAACCCTAACCCTAATTCTAACCCTAACCCTAACCCTAACCCTAACCCTAACCCTAACCCAAACCCAAACCCTAATCTTAACACAAACCCTAACCCTAATCCTAACCCTAACCCTAACCCTAACCAAAACCCTAACCCTAACCCTAACCCTAACCCAAACCCTAACCCTAATCCTAATCCGACCCCAAACACTAACCCTAAACCTAAATCTAGCCCAAAACATAACCGAAACCGAAACCCTAACCCTAACCCTAACACTAAACTATAACCCTAACACTTAACCTAACCATAAAACACACCTAAACCCAAACCCTAAACCTAATCCTAACCCTAACCCTAAACCTAACACTAATCCTAGTCCTAACTCTAACCCTAACCCTAACCCTAACCCTAACCCTAACCCTTACCCAAACCCAAACTCTAAACCTAACTCTAATCGGAACCCTAACGCTAACCCTAACCCTAACGCTAACCCTAACCATAAACCTAACCCTAACCGTAAAGCTAAACCTAACCATAAACCTAACCCTAACCCTAAACCTAACCAAACCTAAACCGTAACCCAAACCCTAATCCTAACCCTAACCCTAACACTAACCCTAACCGAAAACCTAAACCCTAAACCTAATCCTAACCCTAACCCTAACCCTAAAACAAAACCTAACCCTAAACGTAACTTTAACCCAAACCCTAACCCTAAACCAATCCCTAATCTTAACACAAACCCTAACCCTAATCCTAACCCTAACGGTAACCCTAACTCAAACGTTAACCCTAACCCTAACCCTAACCCAAACACTAACCCTAACCCTAAACCTAACCCAAACCCAAACCCTAAACCTAACCCTAATCCTAAAACTAATGCTAACCCTAAACCTAACCCTATCCCTAGTCGTAACCTTAACCTAACCCAAACCCTAACCCAAACCCTAACCCTAACCCTAACACAAATCATAACCCAAATAATAACCCTAACCCTAACCCTAACCGTAACCCTAACCTTAACCCTAACCATAATTCTAACCCTAACCCGAAACCTAACCCTAACCCTAACCCTAACCCTAACCCAAACCCAAACCCTAATCTTAACACAAACCCTAACCCTAACCCTAATGCTAACACTAAACCTAATTCAAACTCAAACCCTAACCCTAATCCTAACCCTAAACCTAACCTTAAACCTTACCCAAATCCAAACTCTAAACATAACTCTAATCCTAACCTTAACCCTAACCATAACCATAATCCAACACCTCACCCTAACCCTAACTCTAACACAAAGCCTAACCTAACCCTAACTCTAAACCAAACCCAAACCGTAACCCTAAATCTAACTCTAACCCAAACCCTAACCTAACCCTAAACCTAACCCTAACTCAAAACCTAACTCTAACACTAACCCAAACCCTAACCCTAACACTAACCCAAGCCATAACCCAAATAATAACCCTAATCCTAACCCTAACCTTAACCCTCATCCTTATCCTAACCCTAACCCTAACCCTAATTCTAAACCTAACCCTAACCCTAACCCTAACCTAACCCTAAACCTAACCCTAACTCAAACCCTAACTCTAACACTAACCCAAACCCTAAACCTAACACTAACCCAAACCATAACCCAAATAATAACCCTAATCCTAACCCTAACCTTAACCCTCATCCTTATCCTAACCCTAATCCTAACCCTAAATCTAAACGTAACCCTAACCCTAACCCTAACCCTAACCCTAACACAAACCCAAACCCTAATTTTAACACAAACCCTAACCCTAATCCTAACTCCAAGCCTAAACCTTACCCAAACCCTAACCCTAACTTTAACCCTAACCCAAACCCTAACCCTAACCCTAACCTTAACCCTAACACAAACCCTAACCCTAAACCTAATCCTAACCCGAGTGCTAACCCTAAACCTAACCCTAACAATAACCCTAACCCTAATTCTAAACCTAACCCTAACCCTAACTCTAACCCAAACACTAACCTAACCCTAAACCTAACCCTAACTCAAACCCTAACTCTAACACTAACCCAAACCCTAACCCTAACACTAACCCAAACCATAACCCAAATAATAAACCTTATCCTAACCCTAACCTTAACCCTCATCCTTATCCTAACCCTAACCCTAACCCTAACCCAAACCCTAACCCTAACCGTAATCCTAACCCTAATGCTAACCCTAAACCTAACCCTAACACTAACCCTAGTCCTAACCCTAACCCTAACCCAAACCCAAACACTAACCCTAACCCTAACCCTAACCCTAAATCAAACCCTAAACCTAACCCTAACCCTAACCTTAACCCTAGCCCTAACCCTAATTGAAACACTAATCCTAAACCTAACCCTAACCCTAATGCTAACCCTAAACCTAATTCAAACACAAACCCTATCCCTAATCCTAACCCGAACCCAAACCCTAACCCTAAGCCTAACCCTAAACCTAGCCCAAAACATAACCCAAACCGAAACCCTAAGCCTAACCCTAAACCTAACCCTGACCCTAAACTGTAACCCTAACACTTACCCCAGCCTTACCCCAAACATAAACACAAAACCTAACCCTAATCCTAACCCTAACCCTAACCATAATCCTAGTCCTAACCCTAACCCTAACCCTAACCCTAACCCTAACCTTAACCCTTACCCAAACCCAAACTCTAAACCTAACTCTAAGCGGAACCCTAACCCTAACCCTAACCCTAACGCTAACCCTAAACATAACCCTAACCCTAACCGTAAAGCTAAACCTAAACATAACCCTAACCCTAACCCTAAACCTAACCAAACCTAAACCCTAACACAAACCCTAATCATAACCCTAACCCTAACACTAAACCTAACCGAAAACCTAAACCCTGAACCTAATCCTAACCCTAACCCTAACCCTAAAACAAAACCTAACCCTAAACGTAACTTTAACCTAAACCCTAATCATAACCCTAAGCCAAACCCTAATCTTAACACAAACCCTAACCCTAATCCTAACCCTAACCGTAACCGTAACTCAAACGTTGTCCCTAAACCTACCCCTAACCCAAATCCTAACCCTAACCCTAACCCTAACCTAAACCCAAACCCTAACCCTAACCCTAATCCTAAAACTAATGCTAACCCTAAACCTAACCCTAACACTAGTCGTAACCCTAACCCTAACCCAAACCCTAACACTAACCCTAACCCTAACCCTAACCCTAAATCAAACCCTAAACCTAACCCTAACCCTAACCTTAACCTAACCCTAACCCTAACTGAAACACTAATCCTAAACCTAACCCTAACCCTAATGCTAACAATAAACCTAATTCAAACTCAAACCCTAACCCTAATCCTAACCCGAACCCAAACCCTAACCCTAACCCTAAACCTAACCCAAAATATAACCCAAACCGAAACCCTAACCCTAACCTTAAACGTAACCCTAAACCCTAACCCTAACACTTACCCTAACCATAACCCAAACCTAAACACAAACCCTAACCCTAATCCTAACCCTAAACCTAACCCTAATCCTAGTCCTATCCCTAACCCTAACCGTAACCCTAACCCTAACCTTAACTCTTACCCAAACCCAAACTCTAAACCTAACTCTAATCGGAACCCTAACGCTAACCCTAATCCTAACCCTAACCCTAACCATAACCCTAATCCAACACCTCACCCTAACCCTAACTCTAACCCAAACCCTAACCTAAAACTAACTCTAAACCAAACCCAAACCCTAACCCTAACCCTAACTCTAACCCAAACACTAACCTAACCCTAAACCTAACCCTAACTCAAACCCTCACTCTAACACTAAACCAAACCGTAACCCTAACCCTAACCCAAACCATAACCCAAATAATAACCCTAATCCTAACCCAAACACTAACCCTCCTCCTTATCCTAACCCTAACCCTAACCCTAACCCTAACCCTAACCCTAATTCTAACCCTAACCCTAACCCTAACCCTAACCCTAACCCTAACCCAAACCCAAACCCTAATCTTAACACAAACCCTAACCCTAATCCTAACCCTAAACCTAACCCTAACCCAAACCCTAACCCTAACCCTAACCCTAACCCAAACCCTAACCCTAATCCTAATCCGACCCCAAACACTAACCCTAAACCTAAATCTAGCCCAAAACATAACCGAAACCGAAACCCTGACCCTAACCCTAACACTAAACTATAACCCTAACACTTAACCTAACCATAAAACACACCTAAACCCAAACCCTAAACCTAATCCTAACCCTAACCCTAGACCTAACACTAATCCTAGTCCTAACTCTAACCCTAACCCTAACCCTAACCCTAACCCTAACCCTAACCCTTACCCAAACCCAAACTCTAAACCTAACTCTAATCGGAACCCTAACGCTAACCCTAACCCTAACGCTAACCCTAACCATAAACCTAAGCCTAACCGTAAAGCTAAACCTAACCATAAACCTAACCCTAACCCTAAACCTAACCAAACCTAAACCGTAACCCAAACCCTAATCCTAACCCTAACCCTAACACTAAACCTAACCGAAAACCTAAACCCTAAACCTAATCCTAACCCTAACCCAAACCCTAAAACAAAACCTAACCCTAAACGTAACTTTAACCCAAACCCTAACCCTAACCCTAAACCAAACCCTAATCTTAACACAAACCCTAACCCTAATCCTAACCCTAACGGTAACCCTAACTCAAACGTTAACCCTAACCCTAACCCTAACCCAAACACTAACCCTAACCCTAAACCTAACCCAAACCCAAACCCTAAACCTAACCCTAATCCTAAAACTAATGCTAACCCTAAACCTAACCCTAACCCTAGTCGTAACCCTAACCTAACCCAAACCCTAACCCAAACCCTAACCCTAACCCTAACACAAATCATAACCCAAATAATAACCCTAACCCTAACCCTAACCGTAACCCTAACCTTAACCCTAACCATAATTCTAACCCTAACCCGAAACCTAACCCTAACCCTAACCCTAACCCTAACCCAAACCCAAACCCTAATCTTAACACAAACCCTAACCCTAACCCTAATGCTAACACTAAACCTAATTCAAACTCAAATCCTAACCCTAATCCTAACCCTAAACCTAACCTTAAACCTTACCCAAATCCAAACTCTAAACATAACTCTAATCGGATCCCTAACCCTAACCCTAATCCTAACCTTAACCCTAACCATAACCATAATCCAACACCTCACCCTAACCCTATCTCTAACACAAAGACTAACCTAACCCTAACTCTAAACCAAACCCAAACCATAACCCTAAATCTAACTCTAACCCAAATCCTAACCTAACCCTAAACCTAACCATAACTCAAACCCTAACTCTAACACTAACCCAAACCCTAACCCTAACACTAACCCAAGCCATAACCCAAATAATAACCCTAATCCTAACCCTAAACTTAACCCTCATCCTTATCCTAACCCTAACCCTAACCCTAATTCTAAACCTAACCCTAACCCTAACCCTAACCTAACCCTAAACCTAACCCTAACTCAAACCCTAACTCTAACACTAACCCAAACCCTAACCCTAACACTAACCCAAACCATAACCCAAATAATAACCCTAATCCTAACCCTAACCTTAACCCTCATCCTTATCCTAACCCTAATCCTAACCCTAATTCTAAACGTAACCCTAACCCTAACCCTAACCCTAACCCTAACACAAACCCAAACCCTAATTTTAACACAAACCCTAACCCTAATCCTAACTCCAACCCTAAACCTAACCCAAACCCTAACCCTAACTTTAACCCTAACCCAAACCCTAAGCCTAACCCTAACCTTAACCCTAACCCAAACCCTAACCCTAAACCTAATCCTAACCCGAATGCTAACCCTAAACCTAACCCTAACACTAACCCTAACCCTAATTCTAAACCTAACCCTAACCCTAACCCTAACCCTAACCCTAACCCTAACCCAAACCCAAGCCCTAATCTTAACACAAACCCTAACCCTAATCCTAACCCTAACCCTAACCCTAACCCAAACCCTAACCCTAACCATAACCCTAACCCAAACCCTAACCCTAACCCTAACCCTAACCCTAACCCAAACCCTAACCCTAACCCTAATCCTAACCCTAATGCTAACCCTAAACCTAAACTTAACACTAACCGTAGTCCTAACCCTAACCCTATCCCAAACCCTTACACTAACGCTAAGACTAACCCTAAACCTAAATCAAATCCTAACCCTAACCCTAACCCTAACCCGAACCCAAACCCTAACAATAACCCTAACCCTAACTGAAATACTTATACTAAACATAACCCTAACCCTAATGCTAACCCTAAACCTAATTAAAACTCAAACCCTAACCCTAATCCTAACCCTAAAGCTACCCTTAACCCTTCCCCAAACCCAAACTCTAAACATAACTCTAATCAGAACCCTAACCCTAACCCTAATCCTAACCCTAACCCTAACCATAACCCTAATCCAAAACCTCACCCTAACCATAACTCTAACCCAAAGCCTAACCGAAACCCTAAATCTAAACCAAACCCAAACCGTAACCCTAACCCTAACTCTAACCCAAACACTAACCTAACCCTAAACCTAACCCTAACTCAAACCCTAACTCTAACACTAACCCAAATCCTAACCCTAACACTAACCCAAACCATAACCCAAATAATAAACCTAATCCTAACCCTAACCTTAACCCTCATCCTTATCCTAACCCTAACCCTAACCCTAACCCAAACCCTAACCCTAACCCTAATCCTAACCCTAATGCTAACCCTAAACCTAACCCTAACACTAACCCTAGTCCTAACCCTAACCCTAACCCAAACCCTAACACTAACCCTAACCCTAACCCTAACCCTAAATCAAACCCTAAACCTAACCCTAACCCTAACCTTAACCCTAACCCTAACCCTAATTGAAACACTAATCCTAAACCTAACCCTAACCCTAATGCTAAAACTAAACCTAATTCAAACACAAACCCTAACCCTAATCCTAACCCGAACCCAAACCCTAACCCTAACCCTAAACCTAGCCCAAAACATAACCCAAACCGAAACCCTAACCCTAACCCTAACCCTAACCCTGACCCTAAACTGTAACCCTAACACTTACCCCAGCCTTAACCCAAACATAAACCCAAACCCTAACCCTAATCCTAACCCTAACCCTAACCCTAATCCTAGTCCTAACCCTAAACCTAACCCTAACCCTAACCCTAACCTTAACCCTTACCCAAACCCAAACTCTAAACCTAACTCTAATCGGAACCCTAACCCTAACCCTAACCCTAACGCTAACCCTAACCATAACCCTAACCCTAAAAGTAAAGCTAAACCTAAACATAACCCTAACCCTAACCCTAAATCTAACCAAACCTAAACCCTAACACAAACCCTAATCATAACCCTAACCCTAACACTAAACCTAAACTAAAACCTAAACCCTGAACCTAATCCTAACCCTAACCCTAACCCTAAAACCAAACCTAACCCTAAACGTAACTTTAACCGAAACCATAACCATAACCCTAAACCAAACCCTAATCTTAACACAAACCCTAACCCTAATCCTAACCCTAACCGTAACCCTAAATCAAACGTTAACCCTAAACCTAACACTAACCCAAATCCTAACCCTAACCCTAACCCTAACCCAAACCCAAACCCTAACCCTAACCCTAACCCTAATCCTAAAACTAATGCTAACCCTAAACCTAACCCTAACCATAATCGTAACCCTAACCCTAACCCAAACCCTAACACTAACCCTAACCCTAACCCTAACCTTAAATCAAACCCTAAACCTAACCCTAACCCTAACCTTAAACTAACCCTAACCCTAACTGAAACACTAATCCTAAACCTAACCCTAACCCTAATGCTAACAATAAACCTAATTCAAACTCAAACCCTAACCCTAATCCTAACCCGAACCCAAACCCTAACCCTAACCCTAAACCTAACCCAAAATATAACCCAAACCGAAACCCTAACCCTAACCCTAAACGTAACCCTAAACCCTAACCCTAACACTTACCCTAACCATAACCCAAACCTAAACACAAACCCTAACCCTAATCCTAACCCTAAACCTAACCCTAATCCTAGTCCTATCCCTAACCCTAACCGTAACCCTAACCCTAACATTAACCCTTACCCAAACCCACACTCTAAACCTAACTCTAATCGGAACCCTAACCCTAACCCTAATCCTAACCCTAACCCTAACCATAACCCTAATCCAACACCTCACCGTAACCCTAACTCTAACCCAAACCCTAACCTAAAACTAACTCTAAACCAAACCCAAACCCTAACCCTAACCCTAACTCTAACCCAAACACTAACCTAACCCTAAACCTAACCCTAACTCAAACCCTCACTCTAACACTAACCCAAACAGTAACCCTAACCCTAACCCAAACCATAACCCAAATAATAACCCTAAACCTAACCCTAACACTAACCCTCCTCCTGAATCTAACCCTAACCCCAACCCTACCCCTAACCCTAATTCTTCCCCTTACCCTAACCCTTACCCTTACCCTATCTCTAACCCAAACCCTAATCTTAACACAAACCCTAACAATAATCCTAACCCTAACCCTAACCCTACCCCAAACCCTAACCCTAACCCTAACCCTAACCCAAACCCTAACCCTAATCCTAATCCGACCCCAAACACTACCCCTAAACCTAAATCTAGCCCAAAACATAACCGAAACCAAAACCCTAACCCTAACCCTAACACTAAACTGTAACCCTAACACTTAACCTAACCATAACCCACACCTAAACCCAAACCCTAAACCTAATCCTAACCCTAACCCTAACCCTAACACTAATCCTAGTCCTAACTCTAACCCTAACCCTAACCCTAACCCTAACCCTAACCCTTACCCAAACCCAAACTCTAAACCTAACTCTAATCGGAACCCTAACCCTAACCCTAACCCTAACGCTAACCCTAACCATAACCCTAACCGTAAAGCTAAACCTAACCATAAACCTAACCCTAACCCTAAACCTAACCAAACCTAAACCGTAACCCAAACCCTAATCCTAACCCTAACCCTAACACTAAACCTAACCGAAAACCTCAACCCTAAACCTAATCCTACCCCTAACCCTAACCCTAAAACAAAACCTAACCCTAAACGTAACTTTAACCCAAACCCTAACCCTAACCCTAAACCAAACCCTAATCTTAACACAAACCCTAACCCTAATCCTAACCCTAACGGTAACCCTAACTCAAACGTTAACCCTAACCCTAAACCTAACCCAAACCCTAACCCTAACCCTAAACCTAACCCAAACCCAAACCCTAAACCTAACCCTAATCCTAAAACTAATGCTAACCCTAAACCTAACCCTAACCCTAGTCGTAACCCTAACTTAACCCAAACCCTAACACTAACCCTAACCCTAACCCTAACCCTAAATCAAACACTAAACTAACCCTAACCCTAACCTTAACCTAACCCTAACCGTAACTGAAACACTAATCCTAAACCTAACCCTAACTCTAATGCTAACCCTAAACCTAATTCAAACTCAAACCTTAACCCTAATCCTAAAACTAACCCAAAATATAACCCAAACCGAAACCCTAACCCTAACCCTAAACCTAACCCTAAACCCTAACCCTAACACTTACCCTAACCATAACCCAAACCTAAAACCAAACCCTAACCCTAATCCTAACACTAACCCTAACCCTAATCCTAGTCCTAACCCTAACCCTAACCCTAACCTAACCCTAAACCTAACCCTAACTCAAACCCTAACTCTAACACTAACCCAAACCCTAACCCTAACACTAACCCAAACCTTAACCCAAATAATAACCCTAATCCTAACCCTAACCTTAACCCTCATCCTTATCCTAACCCTAACCCTAACCCTAATTCTAAACGTCACCCTAACCCTACCCCTAACCCTAACCCTAACACAAACCCAAACCCTAATTTTAACACAAACCCTAACCCTAATCCTAACTCCAACCCTAAACCTAACCCAAACGCTAACCCTAACCCTAACCCTAACCCAAACCCTAACCCTAACCCTAACCTTAACCCTAACCCTAACCCTAACACTAACCCTAGTCCTAACCCTAACCCTAACCCAAACCCTAACCCTAACCCTAACCCTAACCCTAACCCTAAATCAAACCCTAAACCTAACCCTAATACTAACCCTAGTCCTAACCCTAACCCTAACAATAACCCTAACCCTAAACCTAACCCTAATTCTAAACCTAACCCTTACCCTAACCCTAACCCTAACCCTAACCCAAACCCTTACCCTAACCCTAAACCTAACCCTAACACTAACCCTAGTCCTAACCCTAACCCTAACCCAAACCCTAACAATAACCCTAACCCTAACCCTAACCCTAAATCAAACCCTAAACCTAACCCTAACCCTAACGTTAACCCTAACCCTAACCCTAACTGAAACACTAATCCTAAACCTAACCCTAACCCTAATTCTAACCCTAAACCTAATTCAAACTCAAACACTAACCCTAATCCTAACCTGAACCCAAACACTAACCCTAACCCTATACCTAGCCCAAAACATAACCCAAACCGAAACAATAACCCGAACCCTAACCCTAACCCTAAACTGTAACCCTAACACTTACCCTAACCATAACCCAAACCTATACCCAAACCATAACCCTAATCCTAACCCTAACCCTAACCCTAATCCTAGTCCTAACCCTAACCCTAACCCTAACCGTAACCCTAACCTTAACCCTTACCCAAACCCAAACTCTAAACCTAACTCTAATCGGAACCCTAACCCTAACCCTAACCCTAACGCTAACCCTAACCATAACCCTAACCCTAACCGTAAAGCTAAACCTAACCATAACCCTAACCCTAACCCTAAACCTAACCAAACCTAAACCCTAACCCAAACCCTAATCCTAACCCTAACCCTAACACTAAACTTAACCGAAAACCTAAACCCTAACCCTAATCCTAACCCTAACCCTAACCCTAAAACAAAACCTAACCCTAAACGTAACTTTAACCCAAACCCTAACCTTAACACTAAACCAAACACTAATCTTAACACAAACCCTAACCCGAATCCTAACCCTAAACGTAACCCTAACTCAAACGTTAACCCTAACCCTAACCTTAACCCAAACCCTAACCCTAACCCTAAACCTAACCCAAACCCAAACCCTAACCCTAACCCTAATCCTAAAACTAATGCTAACCCTAAACCTAACCCTAACCCTAGTCGTAACCCTAACCGTAACCCAAACCCTAACACTAACCCTAACCCTAACCCTAACCCTAAATCAAACCCTAACCCTAACCCTAACCCTAACCTTAACCTAACCCTAACCCTAACTGAAACACTAATCCTAAATCTAACCCTAACCCTAATGCTAACCCTAAACCTAATTCAAACTCAAACCCTAACCATAATCCTAACCCGAACCCAAACCCTAACCCTAACCCTAAACCTAACCCAAAATATAACCCAAACCGAAACCCTAACCCTAACCCTAATCCTAACCCTAAACCTAACCCTAATCCTAGTCCTATCCCTAACCCTAAACGTAACCCTAACCCTAACCTTAACCCTTACCCAAACCCAAACTCTAAACCTAACTCTAATCGGAACCCTAACCCTAACCCTAATCCTAACCCTAACCCTAAACCTAACCCTCATCCTACTCCTATCCCTATCCCTAAACGTAACCCTAACCCTAACCTTAACCCTTACCCAAACCCAAACTCTAAACCTAACTCTAATCGGAACCCTAACCCTAACCCTAATCCTAACCCTAACCCTAACCATAACCCTAATCCAACACCTCACCCTAACCCTAACTCTAACCCAAACCCTAACCTAAAACTAACTCTAAACCAAACCCAAACCCTAACCCTAACCCTAACTCTAACCCAAACCCTAACCTAACCCTAAACCTAACCCTAACTCAAACCCTCACTCTAACACTAACCCAAACCTAACCCTAACACTAACCCTAGTCCTAACCCTAACCCTAAACCAAACCCTAACACTAACCCTAGTCCTAACCCTAACCCTAAACCAAACCCTAACCCTAACCCTAATCCTAACCCTAACCCTAACCATAACCGTAATCCAACACCTCACCCTAACCCTAACTCTAACACAAACCCTAACCTAAACCTAACTCTAAACCAAACCCAAATCCTAACCTTAACCCTAACTCTAAAACAAACCCTAACCTAACCGTAAACCTAACCCTAACACAAACCCTCACTCTAACACTAACCCAAACCGTAACCCTAACCCTAACCCTAACCATAACCCTAATCCAACACCTCACCCTAACCCTAACTCTAACCCAAACCCTAACCTAAACCTAACTCTAAACCAAACCCAAACCCTAACCCTAACCCTAACTCTAACCCAAACCCTAACCTAACCCTAAACCTAACCCTAACTCAAACCCTCACTCTAACACTAACCCAAACCGTAACCCTAACCCTAACCCAAACCATAACCCAAATAATAACCCTAATCCTAACCCTAACATTAACCCTCATACTTATCCTAACCCTAATCCTATCCCGAACCCTAACCCTAATTCTAAACCTAATCCTAACCCTAACCCTAACCCTAACCCTAACCCTAACCCAGACCCAAGCCCTAATCTTAACACAAACCCTAACCCTAATCCTAACCCTAACCCTAACCCTAAACCAAACCCTAACCCAAACCCTAACCCTAACCCTAACCCAAACCCTAACCCTAACCCTAATCCTAACCCTAATGCTAACCCTAAACCTAAACCTAACACTAACCCTAGTCCTAACCCTAACCCTATCCCAAACCCTTACACTAACGCTAAGACTAACCCTAACCCTAAATCAAACCCTAACCCTAACCCTAACCCTAACCCTAACCCGAACCCAAACCCTAACAATAACCCTAACCCTAACTGAAATACTTATACTAAACCTAACCCTAACCCTAATGCTAACCCTAAACCTAATTCAAACTCAAACCCTAACCCTAATCCTAACCCTAAACCTAACCTTAACCCTTACCCAAACCCAAACTCTAAACATAACTCTAATCGGAACCCTAACCCTAACCCTAATCCTAACACTAACCCTAACCATAACCCTAATGCAAAACCTCACCCTAACCATAACTCTAACCCAAAGCCTAACCTAAACCCTAACTCTAAACCAAACCCAATCCGAAACCCTAACCCTAACTCTAACCCAAACCCTAACCTAACCTTAAACCTAACCCTAACTCAAACCCTAACAATAACCCTAACCCTAAACCTAACCCTAACTCAAACCCTAACTCTAACACTAACCCAAACCCTAACCCTAACACTAAACCAAACCATAACCCAAATAATAAACCTAATCCTAACCCTAACCTTAACCCTCATCCTTATCCTAACCCTAAACCTAACCTTAATTCTAAACCTAACCCTAACAATAACCCTAACCCTAACCCTAACCCTAACCATAACACAAACCCAAACCCTAATTTTAACACAAACCCTAACCCTAATCCTAACTCCAACCCTAAACCTAACCCGAACCCTAACCCTAACCCTAACGCAAACCCTAACCCTAACCCTAACCCTAACCCTAACCCTAACCCTAACCCTAACCATAATCCTAACCCAAACCCTAACCCTAACAATAATCCTAACCCTAATGCTAACCCTAAACCTAACCCTAACACTAAACCTAGTCCTAACCCTAACCCTAACCCAAACCCTAACACTAACCCTAACCCTAACACTAACCCTAAATCAAACCCTAAACCTAATCCTAACCCTAACCCTAACCCTAAAACAAAACCTAACCCTAAACGTAACTTTAACCGAAACCCTAACCATAACCCTAAACCAAACCCTAATCTTAACACAAACCCTAACCCTAATCCTAACCCTAACCCTAACGTAACCCTAACCCTAACCCTAACCCTAACCCTAAATCAAACCCTAAACCTAACCCTAACCCTAACCTTAACCTAAACCTAACCCTAACTGAAACACTAATCCTAAACCTAACCCTAACCCTAATGCTAACAATAAACCTAATTCAAACTCAAACCCTAACCCTAATCCTAACCCGAACCCAAACCCTAACCCTAACCCTAAACCTAACCCAAAATATAACCCAAACAGAAACCCTAACCCTAACCCTAAACCTAACCCTAAAGCCTAACCCTAACACTTACCCTAACCATAACCCAAACCTAAACACAAACCCTAACCCTAATCCTAACCCTAAACCTAACCCTAATCCTAGTCCTATCCCTAACCCTAACCGTAACCCTAACCCTAACCTTAACCCTTACCAAACCCAAACTCTAAACCTAACTCTAATCGGAACCCTAACCCTAACCCTAATCCTAACCCTAACCCTAACCATAACCCTAATCCAACACCTCACCCTAACCCTAACTCTAGCCCAAACCCTAACCTAAACCTAACTCTAAACCAAACC
>JAJHUQ010000051.1:1757500-1762500 GCA_035773235.1 Eospalax fontanierii | reverse complement strand
AATAACCCTAATCCTAACCCTAACACTAACCCTCATCCTTATCCTAACCCTAACCCTTACCCTAAACCAAACCCTAATCTTAAGACAAACCCTAACCCTAACCCTAATCATAACCCTAACCCTAACCCAAACCCTAACCCTAACCCTAACCCTAACCCTAACCCAAACCATAACCCAAATAATAACCCTAATCCTAACCCTAACACTAACCCTCATCCTTATCCTAACCCTAACCCTAACCCTAACTGAAACATTAATCCTAAACATAACCCTAACCCTAATGCTAAGCCTAAACCTAATTCAAACTCAAAGCCTATCCCTAATCCTAACCCGAACCCAAACCCTAACCCTAACCCTAAACCTAACCCAAAATATAACCCAAACCGAAACCCTAACCCTAACCCTAAACCTAACCCTAAACCCTAACCCTAACACTTACCCTAACCATAACCCAAACCTAAACACAAACCCTAACCCTAATCCTAACCCTAAACCTAACCCTAAACCTAGTCCTATCCCTAAACCTAACCGTAACCCTAACCCTAACCTTAACCCTTACCCAAACCCAAACTCTAAACCTAACTCTAATCGGAACCCTAACCCTAACCCTAATCCTAACCCTAACCCTAAACATAACCCTAATCCAACACCTAACCCTGACCCTAACTCTAACCCAAACCCTAACCTAAACCTAACTCTAAACCAAACCCAAACCCTTACCCTAACCCTAACTCTAACCCAAAACCTAACCTAACCCTAAACCTAACGCTAACTCAAACACTCACTCTAACACTAACCCAAACTGTAACCCTAACCCTAACCCAAACCATAACCCAAATAATAACCCTAATCCTAACCCTAACACTAACCCTCCTCCTTATCCTAACCCTAACCCTAACCCTAAACCTAACCCTAATTCTAACCCTAACCCTAACCCTAACGCTAACCCTAACCCAAACCCTAATCTTAACACAAACCCTAACCCTAACCCTAACCCTAACCCTAACCCAAACCCTAACCCTAACCCTAATCCTAACCCTAAACCTAACCCTAACACTAATCCTAGTCCTAACACTAACCCTAACCCAAACCCTTACAAAAACCCTAAGCCTAAACCTAAACCTAAATCAAACCCTAACCCTAACCCTAACCCTAACCCGAACCCAAAACCTAACCCTAACCCTAACCCTAACTGAAATACTTATACTAAACATAACCCTAACCCTAATGCTAACCCTAAACCTAATTCAAACTCAAACCCTAACCCAAATAATAACCCTAAACCTAACCTTAACCCTTACCCAAACCCAAACTCTAAACATAACTCTAAACGGAACCCTAACCCAAACCCAAACCCTAACCCTAACCCTAACCCTAACCCTAACCCAAACCCTAACCCTCACCCTAAACCAAACCCTAATCTTAACACAAACCCTAACCCAAAGCCTAACCCCAACCGTAACCCTAACTCAAACGTTAACCCTAACCCTAACCCAAACCTTAACCCTAACCCTAAACCTAACCCAAACCCAAACCCTAACCCTAACCCTAATCCTAAAACTAATGCTAACCCTACACCTAACGATAACCCTAGTCGTAACCCTAACGCTAACCCAAACCCTAACACTAACCCTAACCCTAACCCTAACACTAAATCAAACCCTAAACCTAACCCTAACCCTAACCTTAACCTAACTGAAACCCTAACCCTAAGCCTAACCCAAACCCTAACCCTAACCCTAACCCTAAGGCTAACCCTAAACCTAACCCTAACACAAACCCTAGTCCTAACCCTAACCCGAACCCAAACCCTAACACTAACCCTAACCTTAACCCTAAACCTAAATCAAACCCTAAACCTAACCCTAACCCTAACCTTAACCCTAACCCTAACCCTAACTGAAACACTAATCCTAAACCTAACCCTAACCCTAATGCTAACCCTAAACCTAATTCAAACTCAAACCCTAACCCTAATCCTAACCTGAACCCAAACCCTAACCCTAACCCTAAACCTAGCCCAAAACATAACCCAAACCGAAACCCTAATCCTAACCCTAACCCTAACCCTAACCCTAAACCTAACCAAATCTAAACCCTAACCCAAACCCTAATCCTAACCCTAACCCTAACACTAAACCTAACCGAAAACCTAAGCCCTAAACCTAATCCTAACCCTAACCCTAACCCTAAAACAAAACCTAACCCTAAACGTAACTTTAACCCAAACCCTAACCCTAACCCTAAACCAAACCCTAATCTTAACACAAACCCTAACCCTAATCCTAACCCTAACCGTAACCCTAACTCAAACGTTAACCCTAACCCTAACCCTAACAAAACCCTAACCCTAACCCTAACCCTAACCCAAACCCAAACCCTAACCCTAACCCTAATCCTAAAACTAATGCTAACCCTAAACCTAACAATAACCCTAGTCGTAACCCTAACCCTAACCCTAACCCTAACCCTAACCCTAATTCTAACCCACACCCTAACCCTAACCCTAACCCTAACCCTAACCCAAACCCTAACCCTAACCCTAATCCTAACCCTAATGCTAACCCTAAACCTAACCCTAACACTAACCCTAGTCCTAAACCTAAACCTAAAGCAAACCCTTACACTAACCCTAAGCCTAACCCTAACCCTAAATCAAACCCTAACCCTAACCCTAACCCTAACCCGAACCCAAACCCTAACCCTAACCCTAACCCTAACTGAAATAATTATCCTAAACCTAACCCTAACCCTAATGCTAACACTAAACCTAATTCAAACTCAAACCCTAACCCTAATCCTAACACTAAACCTAACCTTAACCCTTACGCAAACCCAAACTCTAAACATAACTCTAATCGGAACGCTAACCCTAACCCTAATCCTAACCCTAACCCTAACCATAACCCTAATCCAACAACTCACCCTAACCCTAACTCTAAGCCAAAGCCTAACCTAACCCTAACTCTAAACCAAACCCAAATCATAACCCTAACCCTAACTCTAACCCAAACCCTATCCTAACCCTAAACCTAACCCTAACTCAAACCCTAACTCTAACACTAACCCTAACCCTAACCCTAACACTAACCCAAACCATAACCCAAATAATAACCCTAATCCTAACCCTAACCTTAACCCTCATCCTTATCCAAACCGTAACCCTAACTCTAACTCTAACCCAAACCCTAACCCTAACACTAACCCAAGCCATAACCCAAATAATAACCCTAATCCTAACCCTAATCTTAACCCTCATCCTTATCCTAACCCTAACCCTAACCCTAATTCTAAACCTAACCCTAACCCTAACCCTAACCCTAACACAAACCCAAACCCTAATTTTAACACAATCCCTAAACCTAATCCTAACTCCAACCCTAAACCAAACCCAAACACTAATCCTAACCCTAACCCTAACCCAAACCCTAACCCTAACCCTAACCTTAACCCTAACCCTAAACCTAACCCAAACCCTAACCCTAACCCTAATCCTAACCCTAACACTAACCCTAAACATAACCCTAACACTAACCCTAGTCCTAACCCTAACCCTAACCCAAACCCTAACACTAAACCTAACCCTAACCCTAACCCTAAATCAAACCCTAACCCTATCCCTAACCCTAGCCCGAACCCAAACCCTAACACTAACCCTAACCGTAACTGAAACCCTAATCCTAAACCTAACCCTAACCCTAATGCTAACCCTAAACCTAATTCAAACTCAAACCCTAACCCTATTCATAACCCGAACCCAAACCCTAACCCTAACCCTAATCCTAACCCTAACACTAACCCAAACCCTAACCCTAACACTAACCCAAACATAACCCAAATAATAACCCTAATCCTAAGCCTAACCTTAAAAATCATCCTTATCCTAACCCTAACCCTAACCCTAATTCTAAACCTAACCCTAACCCTAACCCTAACACAAACACAAACCCTAAACCTAATCCTAACCCTAATCCTAACCATAACCCTAATCAAACACCTCACCCGAACCCTAACTTTAACCCAAACCCTAACTTAACCCTAACTCTAAACCAAACGCAATCCCTAACCCTAACCCTAACTCTAACCCAAACTCTAACCTAACCCTAAACCAAACCCTAACTCAAACCCTAACTCTAACACTAAACCAAAACCTAACACTAACCCTAACCCAAACCATAACCCAAATAATAACCCTAATCCTAACCCTAACCCTAACCCTCATCCTTATCCTAACCCAAACCCTAACCCTAACCCTAATCCTAACACTAATTCTAATCCTAACCCTAACCCTAACCCAAAACCTAACCCTAATCCTAACCCTAACCCTAATCTTAACACTAACCCTAACCCTAACACTAACCCAGATTCAAACCTAACCCTAACCCAAACCCTAACCCTAACCCTAACCCTAACCCAAACCCTAACCGTAACCCTAATTCTAACCCTAATGCTAAACCTAAACCTAACTCAAACTCAAACCCTAACCCTAAGCCTAAACCTAACCTAAACGCTAACCCTAACCCTAACCCGAACCCTAACCCTAACTAAAACCCTAAAACTAACCGAACCCGATCGCAAACCCTAACCCTAACCCGAAACTTAACCGAAAACCTAAACCTAAATGTAATCCTAAACCAAACCCTAACCCTAACCCTAACCCTAACTCTAACCCTAACCCTAACCCTAACCCTAAACCTAACCTTAACCCTAAACCAAACCCTAACCCTAACCCTAACCCAAAACCTAAACCCAACCGTAAACCTAACCCTAAACCTAAACCAAGAACTAACCCTAAACCTAACCCTAAGCCAAACCCTAACCCTAACCCTTACCCTAACCCATTCCCAAACCCTAACACTAACCCTAACCCTAACCCAAACCCTAACCCTAACCCTAACTCGAACCCAAACCCAAACCCTAACCCTAATCCTAACCCTAATGCTAATCCTAAATCTAACTCAAACTCAAACCCTAATCCTAACCCTAACCCTAACCCAAAA
>JAJHUQ010000051.1:1747500-1752500 GCA_035773235.1 Eospalax fontanierii | reverse complement strand
CTAAACCCTAACCTAAGCCTAACTCTAACCCAAACCCTAACCTAACCCTAAACCTATCCCTAATTCAAACCCTAACTCTAACACTAACCCAAACCCTAAACCTAACCCTAACTGAAACACTAATCCTAAACCTAACCCTAACCCTAATGCTAACCCTAAACCTAATTCAAACTCAAACATTAACCCTAATCCTAACCCGAACCCAAACCCTAAACCTAACCCTAAACCTAGCCCAAAACATAACCCAAACCGAAACCCTAAGACTAACCCTAACCCTAACCCTAAACTGTAACCCTAACACTTACCCTAACCATAACCCAAACCTAAACCCAAACCCTAACCCTAATCCTAACCCTAACCCTAACCCTAATCCTAGTCCTAACCCTAACCCTAAACCTAACCTTAACCCTTACCGAAACCCAAACTATAAACCTAACTCTAATCGGAACCCTAACCCTAACCCTAACCCTAACGCTAACCCTAACCATAACCCTAACCCTAACCGTAAAGCTAAACCTAAAAAATAACGCTAACCCTAACCCTAAACCTAACCAAACCTAAACCCTAACCCAAACCCCAAACCTAACCCTAACCCTAACACTAAACCTAACCGAAAACCTAAAACCTAAACATAATCCTAACCCTAACCCTAACCCTAAAACAAAACCTAAAACTAAAAGTAACTTTAACCCAAACCCTAACCCTAACCCTAAACCAAACCGTAATCTTAACGCAAACCCTAACCCTAATCCTAACCCTAACCGTAACCCTAACTCAAACGTTAACCCTAACCCTAACCCTAACCCTAATCCTAACCCTAATGCTAACCCTAAACCTAACTCAAACTCAAACCCTAACCCTAAGCCTAACCCTAACCCAAACCCTAACCCTAACCCTAACCCTAACTAAAACCCTATCACTAACCCAACCCGAACGCAAACCCTAACCCTAACCCGAAACTTAACCGAAAACCGAAACCTAACCGTAATCCTAAACCAAACCCTAACCCTAACACTAACTCTAACCCTAACCCTAACCCTAACCCTAACCCAAACGCTAACGCTAACCCTAACCCAAAACCTAAACCTAACCCTAAACCTAACCCTAACCGTAACACAATCCCAAACCCTAACCCTAAACCTAAACTTAACCACTAACCCCTAACCCTAAACCCTAACCCAAACCCTAACCCTAACCCTAACCCTAACCTTAAACCTAAACCTACTCCTAACCCTAACCCTAAACCTAACCTTAACCCTTACCCACACCCAAACTCTAAACCTAACTCTAACCCTAACCCTAACCATAACCCTAATCCAACACCTCACCCTAACCCTAAGTCTATCCCAAACCCTAACCTAACCCTAACTCTAAACCAAACCCAAACCCTAACCCTAACCCAAACCCTAACCTAAACCTAAACGTAACCCTAACTCAAACCCTAACTCTAACACTAACCCAAACACTAACCCTAACCCTAACTCAAACCATAACCCAAATAATAACCCTAATCCTAAACCTAACCCTAACCCTAATCCTTATCCTAACCCTAACCCTAATTCTAACACTAACCCTAACCCTAATTCTAACCCTAACCCTAACCCTGACCCAAAACCGAATCCTAAACCTAACCCTAAACTTAATCTTAACACTAACCCTAACATTAACACTAACCCAGATTCAAACCTAAGCCTAACCCAATCCCTAACCCTAACCCTAACCCTAACCCAAACCCTAGCCCTAACCCTATTCCTAACCGTAATGATAACCCTAAACCTAACTCAAACACAAACCCTAACCGTAACCCTAACCCTAACTCAAACCCTAACCCTAACACTAACCCTAACCCTAACCCTAACCCTAACCCTAACCCAAACTCTAACCCTAACCCTAACCCTAACCCTAACAAAAACCCTAACACTAACCCAACCCGAACGCAAACCCTAACCCTAACCCGAAACTTAACCGAAAACCTAAACCTAACCGTAATCCTAAACCAAACCCTAACCATAACACTAACACTAACCCTAATCCTAACCCTAACCCTAACCCTAACCCTAACCCTAACCCTAACCCAAACCTCAACCCTAACCCTAACCCTAACCCAAACCCTTACCCTAACCCTAACCCTAAGCCTAACCCAAACCCTAACCCTAACCCTAATACTAACCCTAATGCTAACCCTAAACCTAACCCTAACACTAACCCTAGTCCTAACCCTAACCCTAACCCAAACCCTAACACTAACCCTAACACTAACCCTAACCCTAAATCAAACCCTAAACCTAACCCTAAACCTAACCCGAACCCAAACCCTAACCCTAACCCTAACCCTAACCCAAACCCTAACCCTAACCCTAATCCTAACCCTAATGCTAACCCTAAACCTAACTCAAACTCAAACCCTAACCCTAAGCCTAACCCTAACCCAAAACCTAACCCTAACCCTAACCCTAACCCTAACTAAAAAACTATCACTAACCCAACACGAACGCAAATCCTAACCCTAAGCCGAAACTTAACCGAAAACCTAAACCTAACCGTAATCCTAAACCAAACCCTAACCCTAACACTAACCCCTAACCCAAACGCTAACCCTAACCCTAATCCAAAACCTAAACCTAACCCTAAACCTAACCCTAACCGTAACCCAATCCCTAACCCTAACCCTAAACCTAAACTTAACCCCCAACCCCTAACCCCAAACCCTAACCGAAATCCTAACCCTAACCCTAACCCTAACCTTAAACCTAAACCTAGTCCTAACCCTAACCCTAACCCTAACCCTAACCTTAACCCTTACCCAAACCCAAACTCTAAACCTAACTCTAATTGGAACCTTAACCCTAACCCTAATCCTAACCCTAACCCTAACCATAACCCTAATCCAACACCTCACCCTAACCCTAACTCTATCCCAAACCCTAACCTAACCCTAACTCTAAACCAAACCCAAACCCTAACCCTAACCCTAACTCTAACCCAAACCCTAACCTAACCCTAAACCTAACCCTAACGCAAACCCTAACTCTAACACTAACCCAAACACTAAACCTAACCCTAACTCAAACCATAACCCAAATAATAACCCTAATGCAAAACCTAACCCTAAACCTAATCCTTATCCTAACCCTGACCCTAACATTAACCCTAACCCTAACACTAATCCTAACCCTAACCCTAACCCAAACCCTAACCCTAACCCTAATCCTAACCCTAATGCTAACCCTAAACCTAACTCAAACTCAAACCCTAACCCTAAGCCTAACCCTAACCCAAACCCTAACCCTAACCCTAACCCTAACCCTAACCCTAACTAAAACCCTATCACTAACCCAACCCGAACGCAATCCCTAACCCTAACCCGAACCTTAACCGAAAACCGAAACCTAACCGTAATCCTAAACCAAACCCTAACCCTAACACTAACTCTAACCCTAACCCTAACCCTAACCCTAACCCAAACGCTAACGCTAACCCTAACCCAAAACCTAAACCTAACCCTAAACCTAACCCTAACCGTAACACAATCCCTAACCCTAACCCTAAACCTAAACTTAACCACTAACCCCTAACCCTAAACCCTAACCCAAACCCTAACCCTAACCCTAACCCTAACCTTAAACCTAAACCTACTCCTAACCCTAACCCTAACCCTAACCTTAACCCTTACCCACACCCAAACTCTAAACCTAACTCTAATCGGAACCCTAACCCTAACCCTAATCCTAACCCTAACCCTAACCATAAACCTAATCCAACACCTCACCCTAACCCTAACTCTATCCCAAACCCTAACCTAACCCTAACTCTAAACCAAACCCAAACCCTAACCCTAACCCTAACTCTAACCCAAACCCTAACCTAAACCTAAAAGTAACCCTAACTCAAACCCTAACTCTAACACTAACCCAAACACTAACCCTAACCCTAACTCAAACCATAACCCAAATAATAACCCTAATCCTAAACCTAACCCTAATCCTAATCCTTATCCTAACCCTAAACCTAATTCTAACATTAACCCTAACCCTAATTCTAACCCTAACCCTAACCCCGACCCAAAACCGAATCCTAAACGTAACCCTAAACTTAATCTTAACACTAACCCTAACATTAACACTAACCCAGGTTCAAACCTAACCCTAGCCCAATCCCTAACCCTAACCCTAACCCTAACCCAAACCCTAACCCTAACACTAACCCTAACCCTAACCCTAACCCTAACCCTAACCCTAACCAAAACTCTAACCCTAACCCTAACCCTAACCCTAACAAAAACCCTAACACTAACCCAACCCGAACGCAAACCCTAACCCTAACCCGAAACTTAACCGAAAACCTAAACCTAACCGTAATCCTAAACCAAACCCTAACCATAACACTAACACTAACCCTAATCCTAACCCTAACCCTAACCCTAACCCTAACCCAAACCTGAACCCTAACCCGAACCCTAACCCAAACCCTAACCCTAACCCTAACCCTAAGCCTAACCCAAACCCTAACCCTAACCCTAATACTAACCCTAATGCTAACCCTAAACCTAACCCTAACACTAACCCTAGTCCTAACCCTAACCCTAACCCAAACCCTAACACTAACCCTAACCCTAACCCTAACCCTAAATCAAACCCTAAACCTAACCCTAAACCTAACCCGAACCCAAACCCTAACCCTAACCCTAACCCTAACTGAAATACTAATCATAAACCTAACCCGAACCCTAATGCTAACCCTAAACCAAATTCAAACACAAACCCTAACCCTAATCCTAACCCGAACCCAAACCCTAACCCTAACCCTAAACCTAACCCAAAACATAACCCAAACCGAAACCCTAACCCTAACCCTAACCCTAACACTAAACCCTAACCCTAACACTTACCCTAATCATAACCCAAACCTAAACCCAAACAATAACCCTAATCCTAACCCTAACCCTAACCCTAATCCTAGTCCTAACCCTAACCCTAACCCTAACCCTAACCCTAACCTTA
>JAJHUQ010000051.1:1737500-1742500 GCA_035773235.1 Eospalax fontanierii | reverse complement strand
ACCCTAACCCTAACTCTAACCCAAACACTAACCTAAACCTAAACCTAACCCTAACTCAAACCCTCACTCTAACCCTAACCCTAACCCTAACCCTAACCCTAACCCTAACCCTAATCCTAACCCTAACACTAACCCTCATCCTTATCCTCACCCTAACCCTAACCCTAATTCTAACCCTAACCCAAACCCTAACCCTAAACCTAACCCTAACCCTAACCCAATCCCTAACCCTAACCCTAATCCTAACCCTAATGCTAACCCTAAACCTAACCCTAACACTAACCCTAGTCCTAACCCTAACCCTAACCCAAACCCTTACACTAACCCTAAGCCTAACCCTAACCCTAAATCAAACCCTAACGATAACCCTAACCCTAACCCGAACCCAAACCCGACCCCTAACCCTAACCCTTACTGAAATACTTATCCTAAACCTAACCCTAACCCTAATGCTAACCCTAAACCTAATTCAAACTCAAACCCTAACCCTAATCCTAACCCTAAACCTAACCTTATCCCTTACCCAAACCCAAACTCTAAACATAACTCTAATCGGAACCCTAACCCTAACCCTAACCCTAACCCTAACCCTAACCCTAATTCAAACTCAAACCCTAACCCTAATCCTAACCCGAACCCAAACACTAACCCTAACCCTAAACCTAGCCCAAAACATAACCCAAACCGAAACACTAACCCTAACCCTAACCCTAACCCTAAACAGTAACCCTAACACTTACCCTAAACATAACCCAAACCTAAACCCAAACCCTAACCCTAATCCTAACCCTAACCCTAACCCATATCCTAGTCCTAACCCTAACCCTAACCCTAACCCTAACCCTAACCCTAACCTTAACCCTTACCCAAACCCAAACTCTAAACCTAACTCTAATCGGAACCCAAACCCTAACCCTAACCCTAACGCTAACCCTAACCATAACCCTAACCCTAACCGTAAAGCTAAACCTAACCATAACCCTAACCCTAACCCTAAAACTAACCAAACCTAAACCCTAACCCAAACCCTAACCCTAAACCTAAGCCTAACCCTAAACCCTAACCCTAATCCTAATCCTAACCCTAACCCTAAAACAAAACCTCACCCTTACCCTAACCCAAACCATAACCCAAATAATAACCCTAATCCTAACCCTAACACTCACCCTCATCATTATCCTAACCCTAACCATTACCCTAATCCTAACCCTAACCCTAACCCTAACCCAAACCCTAACCCTAACCCTAACCACCACCCAAACCCTAAACCTAACACTAACCCTAAGCCAAACCCTAACCCTAACCCTAATCCTAACCCTAATGCTAACCCTAAACCTAACCCTAACACTAACACTAGTCCTAACCCTAACCCTAACCCAAACCCTAACACTAACCCTAACCCTAACCCTAACCCTAAATCAAACCCTAAACCTAACCGTAAACCTAACCCTAACCCTAACCCTAACTGAAACACTAATCCTAAACCTAACTCGAACCCTAATGCTAACCCTAAACCTAATTCAAACTCAAACCCTAACCCTAATCCTAACCCGAACCCAAACCCTAACCCTAATCCTAAACCTAACCCAAAATATAACCCAAACCGAAACCCTAAACCTAACCCTAAACCTAAGCCTAAACCCTAACCCTAACACTTACCCTAACCATAACCCAAACCTAAACACAAACACTAACCCTAATCCTAACCCTAACCCTAACCCTAATCCTAGTCCTAACCCTAACCCTAACCCTAACCCTAACCTTAACCCTTACCCAAACCGAAACTCTAAACCAAACTCTAATCAGAACCCTAACCCTCACCCTAATCCTAACCCTAACCCTAACCATAACCCTAATCCAACACCTCACGCTAACCCTATCTCTAACCTAAACCCTAACCTAAACCTAACTCTAAACCAAACCCAAACCCTGACCCTAACCGTAACTCTAACCCAAACCCTAACCTAACCCTAAACCTATCACTAATTCAAACCCTAACTCTAACACTAAACCAAACCCTAACCCTAACCCTAACACAAACCATAACCCAAATAATAACCATAACCCTAACCCTAACCGTAACCCTAAGCTTAACCCTAACCATAATTCTAACACTAACCCGAAACCTAACCCTAACCCTAACCTTAACCCTAACCCAAACCCAAACCCTAATCTTAACACAAACCCTAACCCTAACCCTAACCCTAACCCTAACCCTAACCCTAATACTAACACTAAACCTAATTCAAACTCAAACCCTAACCCTAATCCTAACCCTAAACCTAACCTTAACCCTTAACCAAACCCAAACTCTAAACATAACTCTAATCGGAACCCTAACCCTAACCCTAATCCTAACCCTAACCCTAACCATAACCCTAATCCAAAACCTCACCCTAACCCTAACTCTAACCCAAAGCCTAACCTAACCCTAACTCTAAACCAAACCCAAACCGTAACCCTAACCCTAACTCTAACCCAAACCCTAACCTAACCCTAAACCTAACCCTAACTCAAACCCTAACTCTAACACTAATCCAAACCCTAAACCTAACACTAACCCAAACCATAACCCAAATAATAAGCCTAATCCTAACCACAACCTTAACCCTCAACCTTATCCTAACCCTAACCCTAACCCTAATTCTAAACCTTACCCTAACCCTAACAATAACCCTAACCCTAACCCTAAACCTAACACAAACAAAAACCCTAATTTTAACACAAACCCTAACCCTAATGCTAACTCCAACCCTAAACCTAACCCAAACCCTAACCCTAACCCTAACCCTAACATAAACCCTACCCCTAACCCTAAACCTAACCATAACACTAACCCTAGTCCTCACCCTAACCCTAACCCAAACACTAACAATAACCCTAACCCTAACCCAAACCCTAAATCAAACCCTAAACCTAACCCTAACCCTAACGCTAACCCTAATCATAACCCTAACTCTAACCGTAAAGCTAAACCTAACCATAACCCTAACCCTAACCCTAAACCTAACCAAACCTAAACCCTAACCCAAACCCTAACCCTAAACCTAACCCTAACCCTAAACCCTAACCCTAATACTAACCCTAACCCTAACCCTAAAACAAAACCTAAACCTAACCCTAACCCAAACCATAACCCAAATAATAACCCTCATCCTAACCCTAACACTAACCCTCATCATTATCCTAACCCTAACCCTAACCCTAATCCTATCCCTAACCCTAACCCTAACCCAAACCCTAACCCTAACACTAACCCTAACCCAAACCCTAACCCTAACCCTAACCCTAACCCTAAGCCAAACCCTAACCCTAACCCTAATCCTAACCCTAATGCTAACCCTAAACCTAACCCTAACACTAACGCTAGTCCTAACCCTAACCCTAACCCAAACCCTAACACTAACCCTAACCCTAACCCTAACCCTAAATCAAACCCTAAACCTAACCCTAAACCTAACCCTAACCCTAACTGAAACACTAATCCTAAACCTAACCCGAACCCTAATGCTAACCCTAAACCTAATTCAAACTCAAACCCTAACCCTAATCCTAACCCGAACCCAAACCCTAACCCTAACCCTAAACCTAACCCAAAATATAATCCAAACCGAAACCCTAAACCTAACCCTAAACCTAAGCCTAAACCCTAACCCTAACACTTACCCTAACCATAACCCAAACATAAACACAAACACTAACCCTAATCCTAACCCTAACCCTAACCCTAATCCTAGTCCTAACCCTAACCCTAACCCTAACCCTAACCTTAACCCTTACCCAAACCCAAACTCTAAACCTAACTCTAATCGGAACCCTAACCCTAACCCTAACCCTAACGCTAACCCTAACCATAACCCTAAGCCTAACCCTAACCCTAACCATAACCCTAACCCAACCCCTAACGCTAACCCTATCTCTAACCTAAACCCTAACCTAAAACTAACTCTAAACCAAACCCAAACTCTAACCCTAACCCTAACTCTAACCCAAACCCTAACCTAACCCTAAACCTATCCCTAATTCAAACCCTAACTCTAACACTAACCCAAACCCTAACCCTAACCCTAACACAAATCATAACCCAAATAATAACCCTAACCCTAACCCTTACCGTAACCCTAACCATAATTCTAACCCTAACCCGAAACCTAACCCTAACCCTAACCCTAAACCTAACCCTAAGCCAAACCCTAACCCTAACCCTAATCCTAACCCTAATGCTAACCCTAAACCTAACCCTAATCCTAACCCTAAACCTAACGTTAACCCTTACCCAAATCCAAACTCTAAACATAACTCTAATCGGATCCCTAACCCTAACCCTAATCCTAACCCTAACCCTAAACATAACCCTAATCCAAAACCTCACCCTAACCCTAACTCTAACCCAAAGCCTAACCTAACCCTAACTCTAAACCAAACCCAAACCGTAACCCTAACCCTAACTCTAACCCAAACCCTAACCTAACCCTAAACCTAACCCTAACTCAAACCCTAACTCTAACACTAACCCAAACCCTAACCCTAACACTAACCGAAACCATAACCCAAATAATAACCCTAATCCTAACCCTAACCTTAACCCTCATCCTTATCCTAACTCTAACCCTAACCCTAATTCTAAAGCTTACCCTAACCCTAACCCTAACCCTAACCCTAACACAAACCCAAACCCTAATTTTAACACAAAACCTAACCCTAATCCTAACTCCAACCCTAAACGTAATCCAAACCCTAACCCTAACCCTAACCCTAACCCAAACCCTAACCCTAACCCTAAACCTAACCCTAACACTAACCCTAGTCCTAACCCTAACCCTAACCCAAACCCTAACAATAACCCTAACCCTAACCCAAACCCTAAATCAAACCCTAAATCTAACCCTAACCCTAACGTTACCCCTAAACGTAACCCTAACTGAAACTCTAATCCTAAACCTAACCCTCCCCCTAATGCTAACCCTAAACCTAATTCAAACTCAAACCCTAACCCTAAT
>JAJHUQ010000051.1:1730000-1732500 GCA_035773235.1 Eospalax fontanierii | reverse complement strand
CTAACCCTAACCCAAACTCTAACAATAACCCTAACCCTAACCCAAACCCTAAATCAAACCCTAAACCTAACCCTAACCCTAACGTTAACCCTGAACCTAACCCTAACTGAAACACTAATCCTAAACCTAACCCTAACCCTAATGCTCACCCTAAACCTAATTCAAACTCAAACCCTAACCCTAATCCTAACCCGAACCCAAACACTAACCCTAACCCTAAACCTAGCCCAAAACATAACCCAAACCGAAACACTAACCCTAACCATAACCCTAACCCTAAACTGTAACCCTAACACTTACCCTAACCATAACCCCAACCTAAACCCAAACCCTAACCCTAATCCTAAACCTAACCCTAACCCTAATCCTAGTCCTAACCCTAACCCTAACCGTAACACTAAACTTAACCCTTACCCAAACCCAAACTCTAAACCTAACTCTAATCGGAACCCTAACCCTAACCCTAACCCTAACGCTAAACCTAACCATAACCCTAACCCTAACCGTAAAGCTAAACCTAACCATAACCCTAACCCTAACCCTAAACCTAACCAAACCTAAACCCTAACCCAAACCCTACCCCTAACCCTAACCCTAACCCTAAACCCTAACCCTAATCCGAACCCTAACCCTAACCCTAAAACAAAACCTAACCCTAAACGTAACTTTAACCCAAACCCTAACCTTAACCCTAAACCAAACCCTAATCTTAACACAAACCCTAACCCTAATCCTAACCCTAACCCTAACCTTAATCCTAGTCCTATCCCTAACCCTAACCGTAACCCTAACCCTAACCTTAACCCTTACCCAAACCCAAACTCTAAACCTAACTCTAATCGGAACCCTAACGCTAACCCTAATCCTAACCCTAACCCTAACCATAACCCTAATCCAACACCTCACCCTAACCCTAACTCTAACCCAAACCCTAACCTAAACCTAACTCTAAACCAAACCCAAACCCTAACCCTAACCCTAACTCTAACCCAAACACTAACCTAACCCTAAACCTAACCCTAACTCAAACCCTCACTCTAACACTAACCCAAACCGTAACCCTAACCCTAACCCAAACCATAACCCAAATAATAACCCTAATCCTAACCCTAACACTAACCCTCATCCTTATCCTCACCCTAACCCTAACCCTAACCCTAACCCTAACCCTAATTCTAACCCTAACCCTAACCCTAACCCTAACCCTAACCATAACCCAAACCCAAACCCTAATCTTAACACAAACCCTAACCCTAATCCTAACCCTAACCCTAACCCTAACCCTAACCCTAACCCAAACCCTAACCCTAAACCTAACCCTAACCCTAACCCAATCCCTAACCCTAACCCTAATCCTAACCCTAATGCTAACCCTAAACCTAACCCTAACACTAACCCTAGTCCTAACCCTAACCCTAACCCAAACACTTACACTAACCCTAAGCCTAACCCTAACCCTAAATCAAACCCTAACGATAACCCTAACCCTAACCCGAACCCAAACCCGAACCCTAACCCTAACCCTAACTGAAATACTTATCCTAAACCTAACCCTAACCCTAATGCTAACCCTAAACCTAATTCAAACTCAAACCCTAACCCTAATCCTAACCCGAACCCAAACCCTAAACCTAACCCTAAACTTAAGCCAAAATATAACCCAAACCGAAACCCTAACCCCAACCCTAAACCTAACCCTAAACCCTAACCCTAACACTTACCCTAACCATAACCCAAACCTAAACACAAACTCTAACCCTAATCCTAACCCAAAACCTAACCCTAATCCTAGTCCTATCCCTAACCCTAAACGTAACCCTAACCCTAACCTTAACCCTTACCCAAACCCAAACTCTAAAACTAACTCTAATCGGAAACCTAACCCTAACCCTAATCCTAACCCTAACCCTAACCATAACCCTAATCCAACACCTCACCCTAACCCTAACTCTAACCCAAACCCTAACCTAAACCTAACTCTAAACCAAAACCAAACCCTAACCCTAACCCTAACCCTAACCCTAACCCTAACCCTAACCCTAATTCTAAACCTAACCCAAACCCTAACCCTAACCCTAACCCTAACCCTAAACCTAACCCAAACCCTAACCCTAACCCTAATCCTAACCCTAATGCTAACCCTATACCTAAACTTAACACTAACCCTAGTCCTAACCCTAACCCTATCCCAAACCCTTACACTAACGCTAAGACTAACCCTATCCCTAATTCGAATCCTAACCCTACCCCTTACCCTAACCCGAACCCAAACCCTAACAATAACCCTATCCCTAACTGAAATACTTATACTAAACCTAACCCTAACCCTAATGCTTACCCTAAACCTAATTCAAACTCAAACCCTAACCCTAATCCTAACCCTAAACCTAACCTTAACCCTTACCCAAATCCAAACTCTAAACATAACTCTAATCAGAACCCTAACCCTAACCTTAATCCTAACCCTAACCCTAACCATAACCCTAATCCAAAACCTCAC
>JAJHUQ010000051.1:1707500-1710000 GCA_035773235.1 Eospalax fontanierii | reverse complement strand
CCCTAACCTTAACCTAACCCTAACCCTAACTGAAACACTAATCCTAAACCTAACCCTAACCCTAATGCTAACCCTAAACCTAATTCAAACTCAAACCCTAACCCTAATCCTAACCCGAACCCAAACCCTAAACCTAACCCTAAACGTAACCCAAAATATAACCCAAACCGAAACCCTAACCCTAACCCTAAACCTAACCCTAAACCCTAACCCTAACACTTACCCTAACCATAACCCAAACCTAAACACAAACTCTAACCCTAATCCTAACACTAACCCTAACCCTAACCCTAACCCTAACCCTAACCCTAACTCTAACCCAAACCCTAACCTAACCCTAACCCTAACCCTCACTCTAACAGTAACCCAAACCGTAACCCTAACCCTAACCCAAACCATAACCCAAATAATAACCCTAATCCTAACCCTAACACTAACCCTCCTCCTTATCCTAACCCTAACGCTAACCCTAACCCTAACCCTAATTCTAACCCTAACCCTAAACCTAACCCTAACACAAACCCAAACCCTAATCTTAACACAAACCCTAACCCTAATCCTAACCCTAACCCTAACCCTAACCCAAACCCTAACCCTAACCCTAACCCAAACCCTAACCCTAATCCTAATCCGAACCCAAACCCTAACCCTAACGCTAAATCTAGCCCAAAACATAACCGAAACCGAAACCCTAACCCTAACCCTAACACTAAACTGTAACCCTAACACTTACCCTAACCATAACCCAAACCTAAACCCAAACCCTAAACCTAATCCTAACCCTAACCCTAACCCTAACCCTAATCCTAGTCCTAACCCTAACCCTAACCCTAACCCTAACCCTAACCCTAACCTTAACCCTTACCAAAACCCAAATCTAAATCTAACTCTAATCAGAACTCTAACCCTAACCCTAACGCTAACCCTAACCATAACCCTAACCCTAACCATAAAGCTAAACCTAACCATAACCCTAACCCTAACCCTAAACCTAACCAAACCTAAACCCTAACCCAAACCCTAATCCTAACCCTAACCCTAACACTAAACCTAACCGAAAACCTAAACCCTAACCCTAATCCTAACACTAACCCTAACCCTAAAACAAAACCTAACCCTAAACGTAACTTTAACCCAAACCCTAAACCTAACCCTAAACCAAACCCTAATCTTAACACAAACCCTAACCCTAATCCTAACCCTAACCGTAACCCTAACTCAAACGTTAACCCTAACCCTAAACCAAACCCTAATCCTAACCCTAACTCTAACCCAAAGGCAAACCATAACCCTAACCCTAATCCTAAAACTAATGCTAACCCTAAACCTAAACCTAACCCTAGTCGTAACCCTAACCCTAACCCAAACCCTAACACTAACCCTAACCCTAACCCTAACCCTAAATCAAACCCTAAACCTAACCCTAACCCTAACCTTAACCTAACCCTAACCGTAACTGAAACACTAATCCTAAACCTAACCCTAACCCTAATGCTAACCCTAAACCTAATTCAAACTCAAACCCTAACCCTAATCCTAACCCGAACCCAAACCCTAACCCTAACCCTAAACCTAACCCAAAATATAACCCAAACCGAAACCCTAACCCTAACCCTAAACGTAACCCTAAACCCTAACCCTAACACTTACCCTAACCATAACCCAAACCTAAACACAAACCCTAACCCTAATCCTAACCCTAAACCTAACCCTAATCCTAGTCCTATCCCTATCCGTAACCGTAACCCTAACCCTAACCTTAACCCTTAACCAAACCCAAACTCTAAACCTAACTCTAATCGGAACCCTAACCCTAACCCTAATCCTAACCCTAACCCTAACCATAACCCTAATCCAACACCTCAACCTAAGCCTAACTCTAACCCAAACCCTAACCTAAACGTAACTCTAAACCAAACCCAAACCCTAACCCTAACCCTAACTCTAACCCAAACCGTAACCTAACCCTAAACCTAACCCTAACTCAAACACTCACTCTAACACTAACCCAAACCGTAACCCTAACCCTAACCCAAACCATAACCCAAATAATAACCCTAATGCTAACCCTAACACTAACCCTCATTCTTATCCTAACCCTAACCCTAACCCTAAACCTAACCCTAATCCTAACCCTAACCCTAACCTTAACACTAACCCTAACCCAAACCCAAACCCTAATCTTCACACAAACCCTAACCCTAATCCTAACCCTAACCCTAACCCTAACCCAAACCCTAACCCTAACCCTAACCCGAACCCAAACCCTAACCCTTACCCTAACACTAACCCTAACTGAAATACTTATACTAAACCTAATCCTTACCCTTATGCTAACCCTAAACCTAATTCAAACTCAAACCCTTACCCTAATCCTTACCCTAAACCTAACCTTTACCCTTACCCAAACCCAAACTCTAAACATAACTCTAATCGGAAACCTAACACTAACCCTAACCCTAACCCTAACCCTAACACAAACCCAAACCCTAATTTTAAC
>JAJHUQ010000051.1:1670000-1675000 GCA_035773235.1 Eospalax fontanierii | reverse complement strand
TAACACAAACCATAACCCAAATAATAACCCTAACCCTAACCCTAACCCTAACCCTAAACTTAACCCTAACCATAATTCTAACCCTAACCCGAACCCTAAACCTAACCCTAACCCTAACCCAAACCCAAACCAAATCTTAACACAAACCCTAACCCTAATCCTAACCCTAACCCTAACCCTAACCCAAACCCTAACCCTAACCCTAATCCTAACCCAAACCCTAACCCTAACCCTAACCCTAACCCTAATCCTAACCCTAATGCTAATCCTAAACCTAACCCTAACACTAACCCTCGTCCTAAACCTAACCCTAACCCTAACCCTAACCCTAACCCTAACCGTAACCCTAACCCAAACCCTAACCCTAACCCTAACCCTAATCCTAACCCAAACCCTAACCCTAACCCTAATCCTAACCCTAATGCTAACCCTAAACCTAACCCTAACACTAACCCTAGTCCTAACCCTAACCCTAACCCAAACCCTAACACTAACCCTATCCCTAACCTTTACCCTAAATCAAACCCTAAACCTAACCCTAACCCTAACGTCACCCCTAACCCTAACCCTAACTGAAACACTAATCCTAACCCTAACCCTAACCCTAACCCAACCCCTAACCCTAATCCTAACCCTAACCCTAACCCTAACCCAAACGCTAACCCTAACCCTATCCGTAACCCAAACCCTAAACCTAACCCTAACCCTAACCCTAATTCTAACCCTAATGCTAACCCTAAACCTAACCCTAACACTAACCCTAGTACTAAACCTAACCCTAGCCCAAACCCTTACACAAGCCCTAAGCCTAACCCTAACCCTAAATCAAACCCTAACTCTAACCCTAACCCTAACCCGAACCCAAACCCTAACCCTAAACCTAACCCTAACTGAAATACTTATACTAAACCTAACCCTAACCCTAATGCTAACCCTAAACCTAATTCAAACTCAAACCCTAACCCTAATCCTAACCCTAAACCTAACCTTAACCCTCACCCAAACCCAAACTCTAAACATAACTCTAATCCGAACCCTAACCCTAACCCTTATCCTAACCCCAACCCTACCCATAACCCTAATCCAAAACCTCACCCTAACCCTAACTTTAACCCAAAGCCTAACCTAACCCTAACTCTAAACCAAAACCAAACCGTAACCCTAACCCTAACTCTAACCCAAACCCTAACCTAACCCTAAACCTAACCCTAACTCAAACCATAACTCTAACACTAACCCAAACCCTAACCCTAACACTAACCCAAACATAACCCAAAAAATAACCCTAATCCTAACCCTAACCATAACCTTCGTCATTATCCTAACCCTAGCCCTAACCCTAATTCTAAACGTAACCCTAACCCTAACCCTAACCATAACCGTAACCCTAACACAAACCCAACCCCTACCCCTCATCCTACCTCCAACTCTAAACCTAACCCTAACCCTAACCCTAACTCTAACCCAAACCCTAACCCTAACCCTAACCCTAACACTAACCCTAACCCTAACCCTAACCCTAACCCAAACCCTAACCCTAACCCTAATCCTAACCCTAAAGCTAACCCTAAACCGAACCCTAACACTAACCCTAGTCCTAACCCTAACCCTAACCCAAACCCTAACACTAACCCTAACCCTAACCCTAACCCTAAATCAAACCCTAAACCTAACCCTAACCTTAACCTTAACCCTAACCCTAACCCTAACTGAAACACTAATCCTAAACCTAACCCTAACCCTAATGCTAACCCTAAACCTAATTCAAACTGAAACCCTAACCCTAATCCTAACCCGAATCCAAACCCTAACCCTAAACCTAAACCTAGCTCAAAACATAACCCAAACCGAAACCCTAACCCTAACCCTAACCCTAACCCTAAACTGTAACACTAACACTTACCCTAACCATAACTCAAACCTAAACCCAAACTCTAACCCTAATCATAACCCTAACCCTAACCCTAATCCTAGTCCTAACCCTAACCCTAACCCTAACCTTAACCCTTACCCAAACCCAAACTCTAAACCTAACTCTAATCGGAAGCCTAACCCTAACCCTAACCCTAACGCTAACCCTAACCATAACCCTAACCCTAACCGTAAAGTTAAACCTAGCCATAACCCTAACCCTAACCCTAAACCTAACCAAACCTAAAAACCTAACCCAAACGCTAATCCTAACCCTAACCCTAACACTAAACCTAACCGAAATCCTAAACCCTAAACCTCATCCTAACCCTAACCCTAACCCTAAAACAAAACCTAACCCTAAACGTAACTTTAACCCAAACCCTAACCCTAACCCTAAACCAAACCCTAATCTTAACACAAAACCTAACCCTAATCCTAACCCTAACCGTAACCCTAACTCAAACGTTAACCCTAACCCTAACCCTAACACAAACCCTAACCCTAATCCTAACCCTTACCCAAACCCAAACCCTAACCCTAACCCTAATCCTAAAACTAATGCTAACCCTAAACCTAACCCTAACCCTAGTCGTAACCCTAACCCTAACCCAAACCCTAACACTAACCCTAACCCTAACCCTAAACCTAAAATAAACCCTAAACCTAACCCTAACCCTAACATTAACCTAACCCTAACCCTAACTGAAACACTAATCCTAAACCTAACCCTAACCCTAATGCTAACCCTAAACCTAATTCAAACTCAAACCCTAACCCTAATCCTAACCCGAACCCAAACCCTAATCCTAACCCTAAACCTAACCCAAAATATAACCCAAACCGAAACCCTAACCCTAACCCTAAACCTAACCCTAAACCCTAACTCTAACACTTACCCTAACCATAACCCAAACCTAAACACAAACCCTAACCCTAATCCTAAACCTAAACCTAACCCTAATCCTAGTCCTATCCCTAACCCTAACCGTAACCCTAACCCTAACCTTAACCCTTACCCAAACCCAAACTCTAAACCTAACTCTAATCAGAACCCTAACCATAACCCTAATCCTAACCCTAACCCTAACCATAACCCTAATCCAACACCTCACCCTAACCCTAACTCTAACCCAAACCCTAACCTAAACCTAACTCTAAACCAAACCCAAACCCTAACCCTAAGCCTAACTCTAACCCAAACCCTAACCTAACCCTAAACCTAACCCTAACTCAAACCCTCACTCTAACACAAACCGAAACCGTAACCCTAACCCTAACACAAACCATAACCCAAATAATAACCCTAATCCTAACCCTAACACTAACCCTCATCCTTATCCTAACCCTAACCCTAACCCTAACCCTAACCCTAACCCTAACCCTAACCCTAATTCTAACCCTAACCCTAACCCTAACCCTAACCCTAACCCAAACCCAAACCCTAATCTTAACACAAACCCTAACCCTAATCCTAACCTAACCCTAACCCTAACCCTAACCCAAACCTAACACTAACACTAACCGAAACCCTAACCCTAATCCTAATCCGAACCCAAACCCTAACCCTAACCATAAATCTAGCCCAAAACATAACCCAAACCGAAACCCTAACCCTAACCCTAACCCTAACCCTAAACTGTAACCCTACCACTTACCCTAACCATAACCCAAAACTAAACACAAACCCTAACCCTAAACCTAACCCTAATCCTAGTCCTAACCCTAACCCTAACCCTAACCCTAACCCTAACCCTAACCGTAACCTTAACCCTTACCCAAACCCAAACTCTAAACCTAACTCTAATCGGAACACTAACGCTAACCCTAAACCTAACGCTAACCCTAACCATAACCCTAACCCTAACCGTAAAGAGAAACCTAACCATAAACCTAACCCTAACCCTAAACCTAACCAAACCTAAAAACCTAACCCAAACGCTAATCCTAACCCTAACCCTAACACTAAACCTAACCGAAATCCTAAACCCTAAACCTCATCCTAACCCTAACCCTAACCCTAAAACAAAACCTAACCCTAAACGTAACTTTAACCCAAACCCTAACCCTAACCCTAAACCAAACCCTAATCTTAACACAAAACCTAACCCTAATCCTAACCCTAACCGTAACCCTAACTCAAACGTTAACCCTAACCCTAACCCTAACACAAACCCTTACCCTAATCCTAACCCTTACCCAAACCCAAACCCTAACCCTAACCCTAATCCTAAAACTAATGCTAACCCTAAACCTAACCCTAACCCTAGTCGTAACCCTAACCCTAACCCAAACCCTAACACTAACCCTAACCCTAACCCTAAACCTAAAATAAACCCTAAACCTAACCCTAACCCTAACATTAACCTAACCCTAACCCTAACTGAAACACTAATCCTAAACCTAACCCTAACCCTAATGCTAACCCTAAACCTAATTCAAACTCAAACCCTAACCCTAACCCTAACCCGAACCCAAATCCTAATCCTAACCCTAAACCTAACCCAAAATATAACCCAAACCGAAACCCTAACCCTAACCCTATACCTAACGCTAAAATCTAACTCTAACACTTACCCTAACCATTACCTAAACTTAAGCACAAACCCTAACCCTAATCCTAAACCTAAACCTAACCCTAATCCTAGTCCTATCCCTAACCCTAACCGTAACCCTAACCCTAACCTTAACCCTTACCCAAACCCAAACTCTAAACCTAACTCTAATCAGAACCCTAACCATAACCCTAATCCTAACCCTAACCCTAACCATAACCCTAATCCAACACCTCACCCTAACCCTAACTCTAACCCAAACCCTAACCTAAACCTAACTCTAAACCAAACCCAAACCCTAACCCTAAGCCTAACTCTAACCCAAACCCTAACCTAACCCTAAACCTAACCCTAACTCAAACCCTCACTCTAACACAAACCGAAACCGTAACCCTAACCCTAACCCAAACCATAACCCAAATAATAACCCTAATCCTAACCCTAACACTAACCCTCATCCTTATCCTAACCCTAACCCTAACCCTAACCCTAACCCTAACCCTAACCCTAACCCTAATTCTAACCCTAACCCTA
>JAJHUQ010000051.1:1657500-1665000 GCA_035773235.1 Eospalax fontanierii | reverse complement strand
CCCAAACCTAAACACAAACCCTAACCCTAAACCTAAACCTAACCCTAACCCTAACCCTAACCCTAACCCTAAAACTAACTCTAACCCAAACCCTAACCTAACCCTAAACCTAACCCTAACTCAAACCCTCACTCTAGCACTAACCCAAACCGTAACCCTAACCCTAACCCAAACCATAACCCAAATAATAACCCTAATCCTAACCCTAACACTAACCCTCCTCCTTATCCGAACCCTAACCCTAACCCTAACCCTAACCCTAATTCCAACCCTCATCCTACCCCTCACCCTAACCCTAACCCAAACACAAACCCTAATCTTAACACAAACCCTAACCCTAATCCTAAACCTAACCCTAAACCTAACCCAAACCCTAACCCTAACCCTAACCCAAACCCTAACCCTAATCCTAACCCGAACCGAAACCGTAACCCTAACCCTAAATCTAGCCCAATACATAACCGAAACCAAAACCCTAACCCTAACCCTAACACTAAACTGTAACCCTAACACTTACCCTAACCATAACCCAAACCTAAACCCAAACCCTAACCCTAATCCTAAACCTAACCCTAACCCTAACCCTAATCCTAGTCCTAAGCCTAACCCTAACCCTAACCCTAACCCTAACCCTAACCTTAACCCTTACCCAAACCCAAACTCTAAACCTAACTCTAATCGGAACCCTAACCCTAACCCTAACCCTAACGCTAACCCTAACCATAACCCTAACCCTAACCGTGAAGCTAAACCTAACCATAACCCTAACCCTAACCCTAAACCTCACCAAACCTAAACCCTAACCCAAACCCTAATCCTAACCCTAACCTTAACACTAAACCTAACCGAAAACCTAAACCCTAACCCTAACCCTAAACCTAACCCTAACCCTAACCCTAACCCTAACCCTAACCCTAACCCTAACCCAAACCCTAAACCTAAGCCTAACTCTAACCCAAACCCAAACCCTAACCCTAACCCTAATCCTAAAACTAATGCTAACCCTAAACCTAACGATAACCCTAGTCGTAACCCTAACCCTAACCCAAACCCTAAAACTAACCCTAACCCTAACCCTAACCCTAAATCAAACCCTAAACCTAACCCCAACCCTAACCCTAACTGAAACACTATTCCTACACCCAACCCTAACCCTTATGCTCACCCCAAACCTAATTCAAACTCTAACCCTAACACTAATCCTAACCCGAACCCAAACCCTAACCCTAACCCTAAACCTAACACAAAATATAACCCAAACCGAAACCCTAACCCTAACCCTAAACCTAACCCTGAACCCTAAACCTAACACTTACCCTAACCATAACCCAAACCTAAACACAAACCCTAACCCTAATCCTAAACCTAACCCTAACCCTAACCCTAACCCTAACCCTAAATCTAACCCAAACCCTAACCTAAACCTAAACCTAACCCTAACTCAAACCCTGACTCTAGCACTAACCCAAACCGTAACCCTAACCCTAACCCAAACCATAACCCAAATAATAACCCTAATCCTAACCCTAACACTAACCCTCCTCCTTATCCTAACCCTAACCCTAACCCTAACCCTAACCCTAATTCTAACCCTAAACCTAACCCAAAATATAACCCAAACTGAAACCCTAACCCTAACCCTAAACCTAACCCTAAACCCTAACCCTAACACTTACCCTAACCATAACCCAAACCTAAACAGAAACCCTAACCCTAATCCTAAACCTAAACCTAACCCTAATCCTAGTCCTATCCCTAACCCTAACCGTAACCCTAACCCTAACCTTAACCCTTACCCAAACCAAAACTCTAAACCTAACTCTAATCGGAACCCTAACCCTAACCCTAATCCTAACCCTAACCCTAACCATAACCCTAATCCAACACCTCACCTTAACCCTAAATTTAACCCAAACCCTAACCTAAACCTAACTCTAAACCAAACCCAAACCCTAACCCTAAGCCTAACTCTAACCCAAACCCTAACCTAACACTCAACCTAACCCTAACTCAAACCCTCACTCTAACACTAAGCCAAACCGTAACCCTAACCCTAACCCAAACCATAACCCAAATAATAACCATAATCCTAACCCTAACACTAACCCTCATCCTTATCCTAACCCTAACCCTAACCCTAACTGAAACATTAACCCTAACCCTAACCCTAACCCTAGCCCTAATTCTAACCCTAACCCTAACCCTAACCCTAACCCTAACCCAAACCCTAACCTAACCCTAAACATATCCCTAATTCAAACCCCAACTCTAACACTAACCCAAACCCTAACCCTAACCCTAACACAAACCATAACCCAAATAATAACCCTAACCCTAACCCTAACCCTAACCCTAAACTTAACCCTAACCATAATTCTAACCCTAACCCGAACCCTAAACCTAACCCTAACCCTAACCCAAACCCAAACCAAATCTTAACACAAACCCTAACCCTAATCCTAACCCTAACCCTAACCCTAACCCAAACCCTAACCCTAACCCTAATCCTAACCCAAACCCTAACCCTAACCCTAACCCTAACCCTAATCCTAACCCTAATGCTAATCCTAAACCTAACCCTAACACTAACCCTCGTCCTAAACCTAACCCTAACCCTAACCCTAACCCTAACCCTAACCGTAACCCTAACCCAAACCCTAACCCTAACCCTAACCCTAATCCTAACCCAAACCCTAACCCTAACCCTAATCCTAACCCTAATGCTAACCCTAAACCTAACCCTAACACTAACCCTAGTCCTAACCCTAACCCTAACCCAAACCCTAACACTAACCCTAACCCTAACCTTAACCCTAAATCAAACCCTAAACCTAACCCTAACCCTAACGTCAACCCTAACCCTAACCCTAACTGAAACACTAATCCTAAACCTAACCCTAACCCTAACCCAAACCCTAACCCTAATCCTAACCCTAACCCTAACCCTAACCCAAACGCTAACCCTAACCCTATCCGTAACCCAAACCCTAAACCTAACCCTAACCCTAACCCTAATTCTAACCCTAATGCTAACCCTAAACCTAACCCTAACACTAACCCTAGTACTAAACCTAACCCTAGCCCAAACCCTTACACAAGCCCTAAGCCTAACCCTAACCCTAAATCAAACCCTAACTCTAACCCTAACCCTAACCCGAACCCAAACCCTAACCCTAAACCTAACCCTAACTGAAATACTTATACTAAACCTAACCCTAACCCTAATGCTAACCCTAAACCTAATTCAAACTCAAACCCTAACCCTAATCCTAACCCTAAACCTAACCTTAACCCTTACCCAAACCCAAACTCTAAACATAACTCTAATCGGAACCCTAACCCTAACCCTAATCCTAACCCTAACCCTACCCATAACCCTAATCCAAAACCTCACCCTAACCCTAACTTTAACCCAAAGCCTAACCTAACCCTAACTCTAAACCAAAACCAAACCGTAACCCTAACCCTAACTCTAACCCAAACCCTAACCTAACCCTAAACCTAACCCTAACTCAAACCATAACTCTAACACTAACCCAAACCCTAACCCTAACACTAACCCAAACATAACCCAAATAATAACCCTAACCCTAACCCTTACCTTAACCTTCGTCATTATCCTAACCCTAACCCTAACCCTAATTCTAAACGTAACCCTAACCCTAACCCTAACCATAACCGTAACCCTAACACAAACACAAACCCTAACCCTAATCCTAACTCCAACTCTAAACCTAACCCTAACCCTAACCCTAACTCTAACCCAAACCCTAACCCTAACCCTAACCCTAACACTAACCCTAACCCTAACCCTAACCCTAACCCAAACCCTAACCCTAACCCTAATCCTAAACCTAAAGCTAACCCTAAACCGAACCCTAACACTAACCCTAGTCCTAACCCTAACCCTAACCCAAACCCTAACACTAACCCTAACCCTAACCCTAACCCTAAATCAAACCCTAAACCTAACCCTAACCTTAACCTTAACCCTAACCCTAACCCTAACTGAAACACTAATCCTAAACCTAACCCTAACCCTAATGCTAACCCTAAACCTAATTCAAACTGAAACCCTAACCCTAATCCTAACCCGAATCCAAACCCTAACCCTAAACCTAAACCTAGCTCAAAACATAACCCAAACCGAAACCCTAACCCTAACCCTAACCCTAACCCTAAACTGTAACACTAACACTTACCCTAACCATAACTCAAACCTAAACCCAAACTCTAACCCTAATCATAACCCTAACCCTAACCCTAATCCTAGTCCTAACCCTAACCCTAACCCTAACCTTAACCCTTACCCAAACCCAAACTCTAAACCTAACTCTAATCGGAAGCCTAACCCTAACCCTAACCCTAACGCTAACCCTAACCATAACACTAACCCTAACCGTAAAGTTAAACCTAGCCATAACCCTAACCCTAACCCTAAACCTAACCAAACCTAAAAACCTAACCCAAACGCTAATCCTAACCCTAACCCTAACACTAAACCTAACCGAAATCCTAAACCCTAAACCTCATCCTAACCCTAACCCTAACCCTAAAACAAAACCTAACCCTAAACGTAACTTTAACCCAAACCCTAACCCTAACCCTAAACCAAACCCTAATCTTAACACAAAACCTAACCCTAATCCTAACCCTAACCGTAACCCTAACTCAAACGTTAACCCTAACCCTAACCCTAACACAAACCCTAACCTTAATCCTAACCCTTACCCAAACCCAAACCCTAACCCTAACCCTAATCCTAAAACTAATGCTAACCCTAAACCTAACCCTAACCCTAGTCGTAACCCTAACCCTAACCCAAACCCTAACACTAACCCTAACCCTAACCCTAAACCTAAAATAAACCCTAAACCTATCCCTAACCCTAACATTAACCTAACCCTAACCCTAACTGAAACACTAATCCTAAACCTAACCCTAACCCTAATGCTAACCCTAAACCTAATTCAAACTCAAACCCTAACCCTAATCCTAACCCGAACCCAAACCCTAATCCTAACCCTAAACCTAACCCAAAATATAACCCAAACCGAAACCCTAACCCTAACCCTAAACCTAACCCTAAACCCTAACTCTAACACTTACCCTAACCATAACCCAAACCTAAACACAAACCCTAACCCTAATCCTAAACCTAAACCTAACCCTAATCCTAGTCCTATCCCTAACCCTAACCGTAACCCTAACCCTAACCTTAACCCTTACCCAAACCCAAACTCTAACCCTAACTCTAATCAGAAACCTAACCATAACCCTAATCCTAACCCTAACCCTAACCATAACCCTAATCCAACACCTCACCCTAACCCTAACTCTAACCCAAACCCTAACCTAAACCTAACTCTAAAACAAACCCAAACCCTAACCCTAACCCTAACTCTAACCCAAACCCTAACCTAACCCTAAACCTAACCCTAACTCAAACCCTCACTCTAACACAAACCGAAACCGTAACCCTAACCCTAACCCAAACCATAACCCAAATAATAACCCTAATCCTAACCCTAACACTAACCCTCATCCTTATCCTAACCCTAACCCTAACCCTAACCCTAACCCTAACCCTAACCCTAACCCTAATTCTAACCCTAACCCTAACCCTAACCCTAACCCTAACCCAAACCCAAACCCTAATCTTAACACAAACCCTAACCCTAATCCTAACCTAACCCTAACCCTAACCCTAACCCAAACCTAACACTAACACTAACCGAAACCCTAACCCTAATCCTAATCCGAACCCAAACCCTAACCCTAACCATAAATCTAGCCCAAAACATAACCCAAACCGAAACCCTAACCCTAACCCTAACCCTAACCCTAAACTGTAACCCTACCACTTACCCTAACCATAACCCAAAACTAAACACAAACCCTAACCCTAAACCTAACCCTAATCCTAGTCCTAACCCTAACCCTAACCCTAACCCTAACCCTAACCCTAACCGTAACCTTAACCCTTACCCAAACCCAAACTCTAAACCTAACTCTAATCGGAACACTAACCCTAACCCTAACCCTAACGCTAACCCTAACCATAACCCTAACCCTAACCGTAAAGAGAAACCTAACCATAAACCGAACCCTAACCCTAAACCTAACCAAACCTAAAAACCTAACCCAAACGCTAATCCTAACCCTAACCCTAACACTAAACCTAACCGAAATCCTAAACCCTAAACCTCATCCTAACCCTAACCCTAACCCTAAAACAAAACCTAACCCTAAACGTAACTTTAACCCAAACCCTAACCCTAACCCTAAACCAAACCCTAATCTTAACACAAAACCTAACCCTAATCCTAACCCTAACCGTAACCCTAACTCAAACGTTAACCCTAACCCTAACCCTAACACAAACCCTAACCCTAATCCTAACCCTTACCCAAACCCAAACCCTAACCCTAACCCTAATCCTAAAACTAATGCTAACCCTAAACCTAACCCTAACCCTAGTCGTAACCCTAACCCTAACCCAAACCCTAACACTAACCCTAACCCTAACCCTAAACCTAAAATAAACCCTAAACCTAACCCTAACCCTAACATTAACCTAACCCTAACCCTAACTGAAACACTAATCCTAAACCTAACCCTAACCCTAATGCTAACCCTAAACCTAATTCAAACTCAAACCCTAACCCTAATCCTAACCCGAACCCAAACCCTAATCCTAACCCTAAACCTAACCCAAAATATAACCCAAACCGAAACCCTAACCCTAACCCTAAACCTAACCCTAAAACCTAACTCTAACACTTACCCTAACCATAACCCAAACCTAAACACAAACCCTAATCCTAAACCTAAACCTAACCCTAACCCTAATCCTAGTCCTATCCCTAACCCTAACCGTAACCCTAACCCTAACCTTAATCCTTACCCAAACCCAAACTCTAAACCTAACTCTAATCAGAACCCTAACCATAACCCTAATCCTAACCCTAACCCTAACCATAACCCTAATCCAACACCTCACCCTAACCCTAACTCTAACCCAAACCCTAACCTAAACCTAACTCTAAACCAAACCCAAACCCTAACCCTAAGCCTAACTCTAACCCAAACCCTAACCTAACCCTAAACCTAACCCTAACTCAAACCCTCACTCTAACACAAACCGAAACCGTAACCCTAACCCTAACCCAAACCATAACCCAAATAATAACCCTAATCCTAACCCTAACACTAACCCTCATCCTTATCCTAACCCTAACCCTAACCCTAACCCTAACCCTAACCCTAACCCTAACCCTAATTCTAACCCTAACCCTAACCCTAACCCTAACCCTAACCCAAACCCAAACCCTAATCTTAACACAAACCTTAACCCTAATCCTAACCTAACCCTAACCCTAACCCTAACCCAAACCTAACACTAACACTAACCGAAACCCTAACCCTAATCCTAATCCGAACCCAAACCCTAACCCTAACCATAAATCTAGCCCAAAACATAACCCAAACCGAAACCCT
>JAJHUQ010000051.1:1630000-1632500 GCA_035773235.1 Eospalax fontanierii | reverse complement strand
TAACACTTACCCAAACCATAACCCAAAACTAAACACAAACCCTAACCATAACCTAACACTAACCCTAACCCTAATCCTAGTCCTAACCCTAACCCTAACCCAAACCCTAACCCTAACCCTAATCCTAACCCTAATGCTAACCCTAAACCTAACCCTAACACTAACCCTAGTCCTAACCCTAACCCTAACCCAAACCCTAACACTAACCCTAACCCTAACCCTAACCCTAAATCAAACCCTAAACCTAACCCTAAACCTAAACCGAACCCAAACTCTAACCCTAACCCTAACCCTAATCCTAGTCCTAACCCTAACCCTAACCCTAACCCTAACCCTAACCCTAACCCTAACCCAAACCCTAACCCTAACCCTAATCCTAACCCTAATGCTAACCCTAAACCTAACCCTAACACTAACCATAGTCCTAACCCTAACCCTAACCCAAACCCTAACACAAACCCTAACCCTAATCCTAACCATAAACCTAACCCTAATCCTAGTCCTATCCCTAACCCTAACCGTAACCCTAACCCTAAACTTAACCCATACCCAAACCCAAACTCTAAACCTAACTCTATTCCGAACCCTAACCCTAAGCCTAATCCTAAACCTAACCCTAACCATAACCCTAATCCAACACCTCACCCTAACCCTAACTCTAACCCAAACCCTAACCTAAACCTAACTCTAAACCAAACCCAAACCCTAACCCTAACTCTAACCCAAACCCTTATCTAACCCTAAACCTAACCCTAACTCAAACCCTCACTCTAACACTAACCCAAACCGTAACCCTAACCCTAACCCAAACCATAACCCAAATAATAACCCTAATCCTAACCCTAACACTAACCCTCATCCTTATCCTAACCCTAACCCAAACCCTAACCCTAATTCTAACCCTAACCCTAACCCTAACCCTAACCCTAACCCTAACCCCAACCCAAACCCTAATCTTAACACAAACCCTAACCCTAACCCTAACCCTAACTGAAACGCTAATCCTAAACCTAACCCGAACCCTAATGCTAACCCTAAACCTAATTCAAACTCAAACCCTAACCCTAATCCTAACCCGAACCCAAACCCTAACCCTAACCCTAAACCTAACACAAAACATAACCCAAACCGAAACCCTAACCCTAACCCTAACCCTAACCCTAAACCCTAACCCTAACACTTACCCTAATCATAACCAAAACCTAAACCCAAACCCTAACCCTAATCCTAACCCTAACCCCTAACCCTAATCCTAGTCCTAACCCTAACCCTAACCCTAACCCTAACCGTAACCCGAACCTTAACTCTTACCCAAACCCAAACTCTAAACCAATCTCTAATCGGAACCCTAACCCTAACCCTAATCCTAACCCTAACCCTAACCATAACCCTAATCCAACACCTCACGCTAACCCTATCTCTAACCTAAACCCTAACCTAAACCTAACTCTAAACCAAACCCAAACCCTACCCCTAACCCTAACTCTAACCCAAACCCTAACCTAACCCTAAACCTATCCCTAATTCAAACCCTAACTCTAACACTAACCCAAACCCTAACCCTAACCCTAACACAAACCATAACCCAAATAATAACCCTAACCCTAACCCTAACCCTAACCCTAACCCTAACCTTAACCCTAACCATAATTCTAACCCTAACCCGAACCCTAACCCTAACCCTAACCCTAACCCTAACCCAAACCCAAACCCTAATCTTAACACAAACCCTCAACCTAATCCTAACACTAACCCTAACCCTAACCCAAACCCTAACCCTAACCCTAAACCTAACCCAAACCCTAACCCTAACCCTAACCCTAACCCTAATCCTAACCCTAATGCTTACCCTAAACCTAACCCTAACATTAACCCTCGTCCTACACCCTAACCCTAACCCTAACCCTAACCCTAACAGTAACCCTAACCCAAACCCTAAACCTAACCCAAACCCTAACCCTAACCCTAACCCTAATCCTAACCCTAATGCGAACCCTAAACCTAACCCTAACATTAACCCTCGTCCTAACCCAAACCCTAACCCAAACCCTAACCGTAACCCTAATCCTAACTCCAAACCTAAACCTAACCCAAACCCTAACCCTAAAACTAACCCTAACCCAAAAACTAACCCTAACCCTAACCCTAACCCTAACCCTAACGCAAACCCTAACCCTAACCATAATCCTAACCCTAATGCTAACGCTAAACCTAACCCTAACACTAACCCTAGTCCTAACCCTAACCCTAACCCAAACCCTAACACTAACCTAAACCTAACCCTAACCCTAAATCAAACCCTAAACCTAACCCTAACAATAACCTTAACCCTAACCCTAACCCTAACTGAAACACTAATCCTAAACCTAACCCTAACCCTAATGCTAACCCTAAACCTAATTCAAACTCAAACCCTAACCCTAATCCTAACCCCGAACCCAGACCCTAACCCTAACCCTAAACCTAGCCAAAACATAACCCAAACCGAAACCCTAACCCT
>JAJHUQ010000051.1:1615000-1617500 GCA_035773235.1 Eospalax fontanierii | reverse complement strand
AACCCTAACCCTAACCCTAAATGAAACACTAATCCTAAACCTATCCCGAACCCTAATGCTAACCCTAAACCTAATTCAAACTCAAACCCTAACCCTTATCCTAACCCAAACCCAAACCCTAACCCTAACCCTAAACCTAACACAAAACATAACCCAAACCGAAACCCTAACCCTAACCCTAACCGTAACCCTAAACCCTAACCCTAACACTTACCCTAATCATAACCGAAACCTAAACCCAAACCCTAACCCTAATCCTAACAATAACCCTAACCCTAATCCTAGTCCTAACCCTAACCCTAACCGTAACCCTACCCTTAACCCTTACCCAAACCCAAACTCTAAACCAAACTCTAATCGGAACCCTAACCCTAACCCTAATCCTAACCCTAACCCTAACCATAACCCTAATCCAACACCTCACGCTAACCCTAACTCTAACCCAAACCCTAACCTAACCCTAAACCTATCCCTAATTCAAACCCTAACTCTAACACTAACCCAAACCCTAACCCTAACCCTAACACAAACCATAACCCAAATAATAACCCTAAACCTAACCCTAAACCTAACCCTAACCCTAACCCTAACCCTAACCTTAACCCTAACCATAATTCTAACCCTAACGCGAACCCTAACCCTAACCCTAACCCTAACCCTAACACAAACCCAAACCCTAATCTTAACACAAACCCTAACCCTAATCCTAACCCTAACCCTAACCCTAACCCAAACCCTAACCCTAAACCTAAACCTAAACCAAACCCTAACCCTAACCCTAACCCTAACCCTAATCCTAACCCTAATGCTAACCCTAAACCTAACCCTAACACTAACCCTAGTCCTAACCCTAACCCTCACCCAAACCCTAACACTAACCCTAACCCTAACCCTAACCCTAAATCAAACCCTAAACCTAACCCTAACAATAACCTTAACCCTAACCCTAACCCTAACTCAAACACTAATCCTAAACCTAACCCTAACCCTAATGCTAACCCTAAACCTAATTCAAACTCAAACCCTAACCCTAATCCTAACCCGAACCCAGACCCTAACCCTAACCCTAAACCTAGCCCAAAACATAACCCAAACCGAAACCCTAACCCTATCCCTAAATCTAGCCCTAAACTGTAAACCTAACACTTACCCTAAACATAACCGAAACCTAAACCCAAACCCTAACCCTAATCCTAACCCTAACACTAACCCTAATCCTAGTCCTATCCCTAATCCTAACCCTAACCCTAACCCTAACCTTAACCCTTACCAAAACCCAAACACTAAACCTAACTCTACTCGGAACCCTAACCCTAACCCTAACCCTAACCCTAACCCTAACCCTAACCCTAACTGAAATACTTATCCTAAACCCTAACCCAAACCCTAATCCTAACCCTAACCCTAACACTAAACTTAAGCGAAAACCTAAACCCTAACCCTAATCCGAACCCTAACCCTAAACCTAAAACAAAACCTAACCCTAAACGTAACTTTAACCCAAACCCTAACCCTAACCCTAAACCAAACCCTAATCTTAACACAAACCCTAACCGTAATCCTAACCCTAACCGTAACCCTAACTCAAACGTTAACCCTAACCCTAACCCTAACCCAAACCCTAACCCTAACCCTAACCCTAAGCCTAACCCTAACCCTAACCCTAACCCTAACCCTAACCCAAACCCAAACCCTAACCCTAACCCTAATCCTAAAACTAATGCTAACCCTAAACCTAACCCTAACCCTAGTCGTAACCCTAAACCTAACCCAAACCCTAACACTAACCGTAACCCTAACCCTAACCCTACATCAATCCCTAAAGCTATCCCTAACCCTAACCTTAACCTAACCCTGACCCTAACAGAAACACTAATCCTAAACCTAACCCTAACCCTAATGCTAACCCTAAACCTAATTCAAACTCAAACCCTAACCCCAATCCTAACCCAAACCCAAACCCTAACCCTAAACCTAAACCTAACCCAAAATATAACCCAAACCGAAACCCTAACCCTAACCCTAAACCTAACCCTAAACCCTAACCCTAACACTTACCCTAACCATAACCCAAACCTAAACACAAACCCTAACCATAACCTAACACTAACTCTAACCCTAATCCTAGTCCTAACCCTAACCCTAACCCAAACTCTAACCCTAACCCTAATCCTAACCCTAATGCTAACCCTAAACCTAACCCTAACACTAACCCTAGTCCTAACCCTAACCCTAACCCAAACCCTATCACTCACCCTAACCCTAACCCTAACCCTAAATCAAACCCTAAACCTAACCCTAAACCTAAACCGAACCCAAACTCTAACCCTAACCCTAACCCTAATCCTAGTCCTAACCCTAACCCTAACCCTAACCCTAACCCTAACCCTAACCCTAACCCAAACCCTAACCCTAACCCTAATCCTAACCCTAATGCTAACCCTAAACCTAACCCTAACACTAACCCTAGTCCTAACCCTAACCCTAACCCAAACCCTAA
>JAJHUQ010000051.1:1595000-1597500 GCA_035773235.1 Eospalax fontanierii | reverse complement strand
CCTAACCATAATTCTAAACCTAAAACTAACCCTAACCCTAACCCTAACCCTAACCGTAACACAAAACCAAACCCTAATTTTAACACTAACCCTAACCCTAATCCTAACTCCAACCCTAAACCAACCCAAACCCTAACCCTAACCCTAACCCTAACCCAAACCCTAACCCTAACACTAACCCTAACCCTAACCCTAACCCAAACCCTAACCCTAACCCTAATCCTAACCCTAATGCTAACCCTAAACCTAACCCTAACACTAACCCTAGTCCTAACCCTAACCCTAACCCAAACCCTAACACTAACCCTAACCCTAACCCTAACCCTAAATCAAACCCTAAACCTAACCCTAACAATAACCTTAACCCTAACCCTAACCCTAACTGAAACACTAATCCTAAACCTAACCCTAACCCTAAAGCTAACCCGAAATCTAATTCAAACTCAAACCCTAACCCTAATCCTAACCCGAACCCAAACCCTAACCCTAACCCTAAACCTAGCCCAAAACATAACCCAAACCGAAACCCTAACCCTATCCCTCACCATAACCCTAAACTGTAACCCTAACACTTACCCTAAAAATAACCCAAACCTAAACCCAAACCCTAACCCTAATCCTAACCCTAACACTAACCCTAAACCTAGTCCTAACCCTAACCCTAACCCTAACCCTAACCCTAACCTTAACCCTTACCCAAACCCAAACTCTAAACCTAACTCTACTCGGAACCCTAACCCTAACCCTAACCCTAACCCTAACCATAACCCTAACCATAACCCTAACAATAACCGTAAAGCTCAACCTAACCATACCCTAACCCTAACCCTAAACCTAACCAAACCTAAAACCTAACCCAAACCCTAATCCTAACCCTAACCCTAACACTAAACCTAAGCGAAAACCTAAACCCTAACCCTAATCCTAACCCTAACCCTAACTCTAAAACAAAACCTAACCCTAAACGTAACTTTAAACTAAACCCAAACCCTAACCCTAAACCAAACCCTAATCTTAACACAAACCCTAACCCTAATCCTAACCCTAATCCTAAAACCAATGCTAACCCTAAACCTAACCGTAACCCTAGTCGTAACCCTAACCCTAACCCAAACCCTAACAGTAACCCTAACCCTAACCCTAACCCTAAATCAAACCCTAAACCTAACCCTAACCCTAACCTTAACCTAACCCTAACCCTAACTGAAACACTAATCCTAAACCTAACCCTAATCCTAATGCTAACCCTAAACCTAATTCAAACTCAAACCCTAACCCTAATCCTAACCCGAACCCAAACCATAACCCTAACCCTAATCCTAAAACTAATGCTAACCCTAAACCTAACCGTAACCCTAGTCGTAACCCTAACCCTAACCCAAACCCTAACAGTAACCCTAACCCTAACCCTAACCCTAAATCAAACCGTAAACCTTACCCTAACCCTAACCTTAACCTAACCCTAACCCTAACTGAAACACTAATCCTAAACCTAACACTAATGCAAACCCTAAACCTAATTCAAACTCAAACCCTAACCCTAATCCTAAACCGAACCCAAACCCAAACCCTAACCCTAACCCTAATCCTAAAACTAATGCTAACCCTAAACCTAACCGTAACCCTAGTCGTAACCCTAACCCTAACCCAAACCCTAACAGTATCCCTAACCCTAACCCTAACAGTAAATCAAACCCTAAACCTAACCCTAACCCTAACCTTAACCTAACCCTAACCCTAACTGAAACACTAATCCTAAACCTAACCCTAACCCTAATGCTAACCCTTAACCTAATTCAAACTCAAACCCTAACCCTAATCCTAACCCGAACCCAAACCCTAACCCTAACCCTAAACCTAACCCAAAATATAACCCAAACCGAAACCCTAACCCTAAACCTAAACCTAACCCTAAACCCTAACCCTAACACTTACCCTAATCATAACCGAAACCTAAACCCAAACCCTAACCCTAATCCTAAACCTAACCCTAACCCTAATCCTAGTCCTAACCCTAACCCTAACCCTAACCCTAACCGTAACCCGAACCTTAACCCTTACCCAAACCCAAACTCTAAACCAATCTCTAATCGGAACCCTAACCCTAACCCTAATCCTAACCCTAACCCTAACCATAACCCTAATCCAACACCTCACGCTAACCCTATCTCTAACCTAAACCCTAACCTAAACCTAACTCTAAACCAAACCCAAACCCTACCCCTAACCCTAACTCTAACCCAAACCCTAACCTAACCCTAAACCTATCCCTAATTCAAACCCTAACTCTAACACTAACCCAAACCCTAACCCTAACCCTAACACAAACCATAACCCAAATAATAACCCTAACCCTAACCCTAACGCTAACCCTAACCTTAACCCTAACCATAATTCTAACCCTAACCCGAACCCTAACCCTAAACCTACCCCTAACCCTAAATCAAACGTAAACCTAACCCTAACAATAACCTTAACCTTAACCCTAACCCTAACTGAA
>JAJHUQ010000051.1:1590000-1592500 GCA_035773235.1 Eospalax fontanierii | reverse complement strand
ACCCAAACCCTAACCCTAACCCTAACCCTAACCCAAACCCTAACCCTAACCCTAACCCTAACCCTAACCCTAACCCATACACTAACCCTAACCCTAATCCTAACCCTAACGCTAACCCTAAACCTAACCCTAACACTAACCCTAGTCCTAACCCTGACGCTAACCCAAACCCTTACACTAACCCTAAGCCTAATCCTAAACCTAAATCAAACCCTAACCTTAACCCTAACCCTTACCCGAACCCAAACCCTAACCCTAACAATAACCCTAACTGAAATACTTATCCTAAACCTAACCCTAACCCTAATGCTAACCCTAAACCTAATTCAAACTCAAACCCTAACCCTAATCCTAATCCTAAACCTAACCTTAACCCTTACCCTAAACCAAACTCTAAACATAACTCTAATCGGAACCCTAACCCTAACCCTAATCCTAACCCTAACCCTAACCATAACCATAATCCAACACCTCACGCTAACCCTAACTCTAACCCAAAGCCTAACCTAACCCTAACTCTAAACCAAACCCAAACCGTAACCCTAACCCTAACTCTAACCCAAACCCTAACCTAACCCTAAACCTAACCATAACACAAACCCTAATTCTAACACTTACCCAAATCCTAACCCTAACACTAACCCAAACCACAACCCAAATAATAACCCTAATCCTAACACTAACCTTAACACTCATCCTTATCCTAACCCTAACCCTAACCATAATTCTAAACCTAAAACTAACCCTAACCCTAACCCTAACCCTAACCCTAACACAAAACCAAACCCTAATTTTAACACTAACCCTAACCCTAATCCTAACTCCAACCCTAAACCAACCCAAACCCTAACCCTAACCCTAACCCTAACCCAAACCCTAACCCTAACACTAACCCTAACCCTAACCCTAACCCAAACCCTAACCCTAACCCTAATCCTAACCCTAATGCTAACCCTAAACCTAACCCTAACACTAACCCTAGTCCTAACCCTAACCCTAACCCAAACCCTAACACTAACCCTAACCCTAACCCTAACCCTAAATCAAACCCTAAACCTAACCCTAACAATAACCTTAACCCTAACCCTAACCCTAACTGAAACACTAATCCTAAACCTAACCCTAACCCTAATGCTAACCCGAAATCTAATTCAAACTCAAACCCTAACCCTAATCCTAACCCAAACCCAAACCCTAACCCTAACCCTAAACCTAGCCCAAAACATAACCCAAACCGAAACCCTAACCCTATCCCTAACCCTAACCCTAAACTGTAACCCTAACACTTACCCTAAAAATAACCCAAACCTAAACCCAAACCCTAACCCTAATCCTAACCCTAACACTAACCCTAAACCTAGTCCTAACCCTAACCCTAACCCTAACCCTAACCCTAACCTTAACCCTTACCCAAACCCAAACTCTAAACCTAACTCTACTCGGAACCCTAACCCTAACCCTAACCCTAACCCTAACCATAACCCTAACCATAACCCTAACAATAACCGTAAAGCTCAACCTAACCATACCCTAACCCTAACCCTAAACCTAACCAAATCTAAAACCTAACCCAAACCCTAATCCTAACCCTAACCCTAACACTAAACCTAAGCGAAAACCTAAACCCTAACCCTAATCCTAACCCTAACCCTAACTCTAAAACAAAACCTAACCCTAAACGTAACTTTAAACTAAACCCAAACCCTAACCCTAAACCAAACCCTAATCTTAACACAAACCCTAACCCTAATCCTAACCCTAATCCTAAAACCAATGCTAACCCTAAACCTAACCGTAACACTAGTCGTAACCCTAACCCTAACCCAAACCCTAACAGTAACCCTAACCCTAACCCTAACCCTAAATCAAACCCTAAACCTAACCCTAACCCTAACCTTAACCTAACCCTAACCCTAACTGAAACACTAATCCTAAACCTAACCCTAATCCTAATGCTAACCCTAAACCTAATTCAAACTCAAACCCTAACCCTAATCCTAACCCGAACCCAAACCATAACCCTAACCCTAATCCTAAAACTAATGCTAACCCTAAACCTAACCGTAACCCTAGTCGTAACCCTAACCCTAACCCAAACCCTAACAGTAACCCTAACCCTAACCCTAACCCTAAATCAAACCCTAAACCTAACCCTAACCCTAACCTTAACCTAACCCTAACCCTAACTGAAACACTAATCCTAAACCTAACCCTAATGCAAACCCTAAACCTAATTCAAACTCAAACCCTAAACCTAATCCTAACCCGAACCCAAACCCAAACCCTAACCCTAACCCTAATCCTAAAACTAATGCTAACCCTAAACCTAATCGTAACCCTAGTCGTAACCCTAACCCTAACCCAAACCCTAACAGTATCCCTAACCCTAACCCTAACAGTAAATCAAACCCTAAACCTAACCCTAACCCTAACCTTAACCTAACCCTAACCCTAACTGAAACACTAATCCTAAACCTAACCCTAACCCTAATGCTAAACC
>JAJHUQ010000051.1:1582500-1587500 GCA_035773235.1 Eospalax fontanierii | reverse complement strand
TAACACTAGTCGTAACCCTAACCCTAACTCAAACCCTAACACTAACCCTAACCCTAACCTTAACCCTTACCCAAACCCAAACTCTAAACCTAACTCTAATCGGAACCCTAACCCTAAACCTAACCCTAACGATAACCCTAACCATAACCTTAAACCTAACCGTAAAGCTAAACCTAACCATAACCCTAACTCTAACCCTAAACCTAACCAAACCTAAACCCTAACCCAAACCCTAATCCTAACACTAACCCTAACACTAAACCTAACCGAAAACCTAAACCCTAACCCTAATCCTAACCCTAACCCTAACCCTAAAACAAAACCTAACCCTAAACGTAACTTTAACCCAAACCCTAACTCTAACCCTAAACCACACCCTAATCTTAACACAAACACTAACCCTAATCCTAACCCTAACCGTACCCCTAACTCAACCGTTAACCGTAACCCTATCGCTTACTCTATCTATTAACCTAATCCAACTCCTCATCCTATCCCTAACTCTAACCCAAACCCTAACCTAAACCTAACTCTAAACAAAACCCAAACCCTAACCCAAACCCTAACTCTAACCCAAACCCTAACCTAACCCTATACCTAACCCTAACTCAAACCCTCACTCTAACACTAACCCAAACCGTAACCCTAACCCTAACCCAAACCATAACCCAAATAATAACCCTAAACCCAACCCCAACACTAACCCTCATCCTTATCCTAACCCAAACCCTAACCCTAACCCTAACCCTAACCCAAACCCTAACCCTAACCCTAACCCTAACCCTAACCCTAACCCATACACTAACCCTAACCCTAATCCTAACCCTAACGCTAACCCTAAACCTAACCCTAACACTAACCCTAGTCCTAACCCTGACGCTAACCCAAACCCTTACACTAACCCTAAGCCTAATCCTAAACCTAAATCAAACCCTAACCTTAACCCTAACCCTAACCCGAACCCAAACCCTAACCCTAACAATAACCCTAACTGAAATACTTATCCTAAACCTAACCCTAACCCTAATGCTAACCCTAAACCTAATTCAAACTCAAACCCTAACCCTAATCCTAACACTAAACCTAACCTTAACCCTTACCCTAAACCAAACTCTAAACATAACTCTAATCGGAACCCTAACCCTAACCCTAATCCTAACCCTAACCCTAACCATAACCCTAATCCAACACCTCACCCTAACCCTAACTCTAACCCAAAGCCTAACCTAACCCTAACTCTAAACCAAACCCAAACCGTAACCCTAACCCTAACTCTAACCCAAACCCTAACCTAACCCTAAACCTAACCCTAACACAAACCCTAATTCTAACACTAACCCAAATCCTAACCCTAACACTAACCCAAACCATAACCCAAATAATAACCCTAATCCTAACACTAACCTTAACACTCATCCTTATCCTAACCCTAACCCTAACCATAATTCTAAACCTAAAACTAACCCTAACCCTAACCCTAACCCTAACCCTAACACAAAACCAAACCCTAATTTTAACACTAACCCTAACCCTAATCCTAACTCCAACCCTAAACCAACCCAAACCCTAACCCTAACCCTAACCCTAACCCAAACCCTAACCCTAACACTAACCCTAACCCTAACCCTAACCCAAACCCTAACCCTAACCCTAATCCTAACCCTAATGCTAACCCTAAACCTAACCCTAACACTAACCCTAGTCCTAACCCTAACCCTAACCCAAACCCTAACACTAACCCTAACCCTAACCCTAACCCTAAATCAAACCCTAAACCTAACCCTAACAATAACCTTAACCCTAACCCTAACCCTAACTGAAACACTAATCCTAAACCTAACCCTAACCCTAATGCTAACCCGAAATCTAATTCAAACTCAAACCCTAACCCTAATCCTAACCCAAACCCAAACCCTAACCCTAACCCTAAACCTAGCCCAAAACATAACCCAAACCGAAACCCTAACCCTATCCCTAACCCTAACCCTAAACTGTAACCCTAACACTTACCCTAAAAATAACCCAAACCTAAACCCAAACCCTAACCCTAATCCTAACCCTAACACTAACCCTAAACCTAGTCCTAACCCTAACCCTAACCCTAACCCTAAACCTAACCTTAACCCTTACCCAAACCCAAACTCTAAACCTAACTCTACTCGGAACCCTAACCCTAACCCTAACCCTAACCCTAACCATAACCCTAACCATAACCCTAACAATAACCGTAAAGCTCAACCTAACCATACCCTAACCCTAACCCTAAACCTAACCAAACCTAAAACCTAACCCAAACCCTAATCCTAACCCTAACCCTAACACTAAACCTAAGCGAAAACCTAAACCCTAACCCTAATCCTAACCCTAACCCTAACTCTAAAACAAAACCTAACCCTAAACGTAACTTTAAACTAAACCCAAACCCTAACCCTAAACCAAACCCTAATCTTAACACAAACCCTAACCCTAATCCTAACCCTAATCCTAAAACCAATGCTAACCCTAAACCTAACCGTAACCCTAGTCGTAACCCTAACCCTAACCCAAACCCTAACAGTAACCCTAACCCTAACCCTAACCCTAAATCAAACCCTAAACCTAACCCTAACCCTAACCTTAACCTAACCCTAACCCTAACTGAAACACTAATCCTAAACCTAACCCTAATCCTAATGCTAACCCTAAACCTAATTCAAACTCAAACCCTAACCCTAATCCTAACCCGAACCCAAACCATAACCCTAACCCTAATCCTAAAACTAATGCTAACCCTAAACCTAACCGTAACCCTAGTCGTAACCCTAACCCTAACCCAAACCCTAACAGTAACCCTAACCCTAACCCTAACCCTAAATCAAACCCTAAACCTAACCCTAACCCTAACCTTAACCTAACCCTAACCCTAACTGAAACACTAATCCTAAACCTAACCCTAATGCAAACCCTAAACCTAATTCAAACTCAAACCCTAACCCTAATCCTAACCCGAACCCAAACCCAAACCCTAACCCTAACCCTAATCCTAAAACTAATGCTAACCCTAAACCTAACCGTAACCCTAGTCGTAACCCTAACCCTAACCCAAACCCTAACAGTAACCCTAACCCTAACCCTAACCCTAAATCAAACCCTAAACCTAACCCTAACCCTAACCTTAACCTAACCCTAACCCTAACTGAAACACTAATCCTAAACCTAACCCTAACCCTAATGCTAACCCTTAACCTAATTCAAACTCAAACCCTAACCCTAATCCTAACCCGAACCCAAACCCTAACCCTAACCCTAATCCTAACCCAAAATATAACCCAAACCGAAACCCTAACCCTAAACCTAAACCTAACCCTAAACCCTAACCCTAACACTTACCCTAATCATAACCGAAACCTAAACCCAAACCCTAACCCTAATCCTAACCCTAACCCTAACCCTAATCCTAGTCCTAACCCTAACCCTAACCCTAACCCTAACCGTAACCCGAACCTTAACCCTTACCCAAACCCAAACTCTAAACCAATCTCTAATCGGAACCCTAACCCTAACCCTAATCCTAACCCTAACCCTAACCATAACCCTAATCCAACACCTCACGCTAACCCTATCTCTAACCTAAACCCTAACCTAAACCTAACTCTAAACCAAACCCAAACCCTACCCCTAACCCTAACTCTAACCCAAACCCTAACCTAACCCTAAACCTATCCCTAATTCAAACCCTAACTCTAACACTAACCCAAACCCTAACCCTAACCCTAACACAAACCATAACCCAAATAATAACCCTAACCCTAACCCTAACCCTAACCCTAACCTTAACCCTAACCATAATTCTAACCCTAACCCGAACCCTAACCCTAATCCTAACCCTAACCCTAAATCAAACCCTAAACCTAACCCTAACAATAACCTTAACCCTAACCCTAACCCTAACTGAAACACTAATCCTAAACCTAACCCTAACCCTAATGCTAACCCTAAACCTAATTCAAACTCAAACCCTAACCCTAATCCTAACCCGAACCCAGACCCTAACCCTAACCCTAAACCTAGCCCAAAACATAACACAAACCGAAACCCTAACCCTATCCCTAACCCTAACCCTAAACTGTAACCCTAACACTTACCCTAAACATAACCCAAACCTAAACCCAAACCCTAACCCTAATCCTAACCCTAACCCTAACCCTAAAACAAAACCTAACCCTAAACGTAACTTTAACCCAAACCCTAACCCTAACCCTAAACCAAAGCCTAATCTTAACACAAACCCTAAACCTAATCCTAACCCTAACCGTAACCCTAACTCAAACGTTAACCCTAACCCTAACCCTAACCCAAACCCTAACCCTCACCCTAACCCTAACCCAAACCCAAACCCTAACCCTAACCCTAATCCTAAAACTAATGCTAAACCTAAACCTAACCCTAACCCTAGTCGTAACCCTAACCCAAACCCTAACAGTAACCCTAACCCTAACCCTAACCCTAAATCAAACCCTAAACCTAACCCTAACCCTAACCTTAACCTAACCCTAACCCTAACTGAAACACTAATCCTAAACCTAACCCTAATCCTAATGCTAACCCTAAACCTAATTCAAACTCAAACCCTAACCCTAATCCTAACCCGAACCCAAACCCTAACCCTAACCTTAATCCTAAAACTAATGCTAACCCTAAACCTAACCGTAACCCTAGTCGTAACCCTAACCCTAACCCAAACCCTAACAGTAACCCTAACCCTAACCCTAACCCTAAATCAAACCCTAAACCTAACCCTAACCCTAACCTTAACCTAACCCTAACCCTAACTGAAACACTAATCCTAAACCTAACCCTAACCCTAATGCAAACCCTAAACCTAATTCAAACTCAAACCCTAACCCTAATCCTAACCCGAACCCAAACCCAAACCCTAACCCTAACCCTAATCCTAAAACTAATGCTAACCCTAAACCTAACCGTAACCCTAGTCGTAACCCTAACCCTAACCCAAACCC
>JAJHUQ010000051.1:1565000-1572500 GCA_035773235.1 Eospalax fontanierii | reverse complement strand
CCCTAACCCTAATCCTAACTCCAACCCTAAACCAACCCAAACCCTAACCCTAACCCTAACCCTAACCCAAACCCTAACCCTAACACTAACCCTAACCCTAACCCTATCCCAAAACTAACCCTAACCCTAATCCTAACCCTAATGCTAACCCTAAACCTAACCCTAACACTAACCCTAGTCCTAACCCTAACCCTAACCCAAACCCTAACACTAACCCTAACCCTAACCCTAACCCTAAATCAAACCCTAAACCTAACCCTAACCATAACCTTAACCCTAACCCTAACCCTAACTGAAACACTAATCCTAAACCTAACCCTAACCCTAATGCTAACCCGAAATCTAATTCAAACTCAAACCCTAACCCTAATCCTAACCCGAACCCAAACCCTAACCCTAACCCTAAACCTAGCCCAAAACATAACCCAAACCGAAACCCTAACCCTATCCCTAACCCTAACCCTAAACTGTAACCCTAACACTTACCCTAAAAATAACCCAAACCTAAACCCAAACCCTAACCCTAATCCTAACCCTAACACTAACCCTAAACCTAGTCCTAAACCTAACCCTAACCCTAATCCTAACCCTAACCTTAACCCTTACCCAAACCCAAACTCTAAACCTAACTCTACTCGGAACCCTAACCCTAACCCTAACCCTAACCCTAACCATAACCCTAACCATAACCCTAACAATAACCGTAAAGCTCAACCTAACCATAACCCTAACCCTAACCCTAAACCTAACCAAACCTAAAACCTAACCCAAACCCTAATCCTAACCCTAACCCTAACACTAAACCTAAGCGAAAACTTAAACCCTAACCCTAATCCTAACCCTAACCCTAACTCTAAAACAAAACCTAACCCTAAACGTAACTTTAAACTAAACCCAAACCCTAACCCTAAACCAAACCCTAATCTTAACACAAACCCTAACCCTAATCCTAACCCTAATCCTAAAACCAATGCTAACCCTAAACCTAACCGTAACCCTAGTCGTAACCCTAACCCTAACCCAAACCCTAACAGTAACCCTAACCCTAACCCTAACCCTAAATCAAACCCTAAACCTAACCCTAACCCTAACCTTAACCTAACCCTAACCCTAACTGAAACACTAATCCTAAACCTAACCCTAATCCTAATGCTAACCCTAAACCTAATTCAAACTCAAACCCTAACCCTAATCCTAACCCGAACCCAAACCCTAACCCTAACCCTAATCCTAAAACTAATGCTAACCCTAAACCTAACCGTAACCCTAGTCGTAACCCTAACCCTAACCCAAACCCTAACAGTAACCCTAACCCTAACCCTAACCCTAAATCAAACCCTAAACCTAACCCTAACCCTAACCTTAACCTAACCCTAACCCTAACTGAAACACTAATCCTAAACCTAACCCTAACCCTAATGCAAACCCTAAACCTAATTCAAACTCAAACCCTAACCCTAATCCTAAACCGAACCCAAACCCAAACCCTAACCCTAACCCTAATCCTAATACTAATGCTAACCCTAAACCTAACCGTAACCCTAGTCGTAACCCTAACCCTAACCCAAACCCTAGCAGTAACCCTAACCCTAACCCTAACCCTAAATCAAACCCTAAACCTAACCCTAACCCTAACCTTAACCTAACCCTAACCCTAACTGAAACACTAATCCTAAACCTAACCCTAACCCTAATGCTAACCCTTAACCTAATTCAAACTCAAACCCTAACCCTAATCCTAACCCGAACCCAAACCCTAACCCTAACCCTAAACCTAACCCAAAATATAACCCAAACCGAAACCCTAACCCTAACCCTAAACCTACCCCTAAACCCTAACCCTAACACTTACCCTAACCATAACCCAAACCTAAACACAAACCCTATCCCTAATCCTAACCCTAAACCTAACCCTAAACCTAGTTCTATCCCTAACCCTAACCGTAACCCTATCCCTAAACTTAACCCATACCCAAACCCAAACTCTAAACCTAACTCTAATCCTAACCCTAACCCTCACCCTAATCCTAAACCTAACCCTAACCATAACCCTAATCCAACACCTCACCCTAACCCTAACTCTAACCCAAACCCTAACCTAAACCTAACTCTAAACCAAACCCAAACCCTAACCCTAACCCTAACTCTAACCCAAACCCTAACCTAACCCTAAACCTAACCATAACTCAAACCCTCACTCTAACACTAACCCAAACCGTAACCCTAACCCTAACCCAAACCATAACCCAAATAATAACCCTAATCCTAACGCTAACACTAACCCTCATCCTTATCCTAACCCAAACCCAAACCCTAATCTTAACACAAACCCTAACCCTAATCCTAAACCTAACCCTAACCCTAACCCAAACCCTAACCCTAACCCTAACCCAAACCCCAAACCTAACGCTTACCCTAACCCAAAACCTTACCCAAACCCCAATCCTTACCCTAACCCTAACACTAAACCTAACCGAAAACCTAAACCCTAACCCTAATCCTAACCCTAACCCTAACCCTAAAACAAAACCTAACCCTAAACGTAACTTTAACCCAAACCCTAACCCTAACCCTAAACCAAACCCTAATCTTAACACAAACCCTACCTCTAATCCTAACCCTAACCGTAACCCTAACTCAAACGATAACCCTAACCCTAACCCTAACCCAAACCCTAACCCTAACCGTAACCCTAACCCAAACCCAAACCCTAACCCTAAACCTAATCCTAAAACTAATGCTAACCCTAAACCTAACCTAACACTAGTCGTAACCCTAACCCTAACTCAAACCCTAACACTAACCCTAACCCTAACCTTAACCCTTACCCAAACCCAAACTCTAAACCTAACTCTAATCGGAACCCTAACCCTAAACCTAACCCTAACGATAACCGTAACCATAACCTAAAACGTAAGCGGAAAGCTAAACCTAACCATAACCCTAACTCTAACCCTAAACCTAACCAAACCTAAACCCTCACACAAACCCTAATCCTAACACTAACCCTAACACTAAACCTAACCGAAAACCTAAACCCTAACCCTAATCCTAACCCTAACCCTAACCCTAAAACAAAACCTAACCCTAAACGTAACTTTAACCCAAACCCTAACTCTAACCCTAAACCAGACCCTAATCTTAACACAAACCCTAACCCTAATCCTAACCCTAACCGTAACCCTAACTCAAACGTTAACCGTAACCCTAACGCTAACCCTAACCATAACCCTAATCCAACATCTCACCCTAACCCTAACTCTAACCCAAACCCTAACCTAAACTTAACTCTAAACAAAACCCAAACCCTAACCCAAACTCTAACTCTAACCCAAACCCTAACCTAACCCTATACCTAACCCTAACTCAAACCCTCACTCTAACACTAACCCAAACCGTAACCCTAACCCTAACCCAAACCATAACCCAAATAATAACCCTAATCCTAACCCTAACACTAACCCTCATCCTTATCCTAACCCAAACCCTAACCCTAACCCTAACCCTAACCCAAACCCTAACCCTAACCCTATCCCTAACCCTTACCCAAACACTAACCCTAACCCTAATCCTAACCCTAATGCTAACCCTAAACCTAATCCTAACACTAACCCTAGTCCTAACCCTGACCCTAACCCAAACCCTTACACTAACCCTAAGCCTAATCCTAAACCTAAATCAAACCTAACCTTAACCCTAACCCTAACCCGAACCCAAACCCTAACCCTAACAATAACCCTAACTGAAATACTTATCCTAAACCTACCCTAACCCTAATGCTAACCCTAAACCTAATTCAAACTCAAACCCTAACCCTAATCCTAACCCTAAACCTAACCTTAACCCTTACCCTAAACCAAACTCTAAACATAACTCTAATCGGAACCCTAACCCTAACCCTAATCCTAACCCTAACCCTAACCATAACCCTAATCCAACACCTCACCCTAACCCTAACTCTAACCCAAAGCCTAACCTAACCCTAACTCTAAACCAAACCCAAACCGTAACCCTAACCCTAACTCTAACCCAAACCCTAACCTAACCCTAAACCTAACCCTAACACAAACCCTAATTCTAACACTAACCCAAATCCTAACCCTAACACTAACCCAAACCATAACCCAAATAATAACCCTAATCCTAACACTAACCTTAACACTCATCCTTATCCTAACCCTAACCCTAACCCTAATTCTAAACCTAAAACTAACCCTAACCCTAACCCTAACCCAAAAACAAAACCAAACCCTAATTTTAACACTAACCCTAACCCTAATCCTAACTCCAACCCTAAACCAACCCAAACCCTAACCCTAACCCTAACCCTAACCCAAACCCTAACCCTAACACTAACCCTAACCCTAACCCTAACCCAAACCCTAACCCTAACCCTAATCCTAACCCTAATGCTAACCCTAAACCTAACCCTAACACTAACCCTAGTCCTAACCCTAACCCTAACCCAAACCCTAACACTAACCATAACCCTAACCCTAACCCTAAATCAAACCCTAAACCTAACCCTAACAATAACCTTAACCCTAACCCTAACCCTAACTGAAACACTAATCCTAAACCTAACCCTAACCCTAATGCTAACCCGAAATCTAATTCAAACTCAAACCCTAACCCTAATCCTAACCCGAACCCAAACCCTAACCCTAACCCTAAACCTAGCCCAAAACATAACCCAAACCGAAACCCTAACCCTATCCCTAACCCTAACCCTAAACTGTAACCCTAACACTTACCCTAAAAATAACCCAAACCTAAACCCAAACCCTAACCCTAATCCTAACCCTAACACTAACCCTAAACCTAGTCCTAAACCTAACCCTAACCCTAACCCTAACCCTAACCTTAACCCTTACCCAAACCCAAACTCTAAACCTAACTCTACTCGGAACCCTAACCCTAACCCTAACCCCAACCCTAACCATAACCCTAACCATAACCCTAACAATAACCGTAAAGCTCAACCTAACCATACCCTAACCCTAACCCTAAACCTAACCAAACCTAAAACCTAACCCAAACCCTAATCCTAACCCTAACCCTAACACTAAACCTAAGCGAAAACCTAAACCCTAACCCTAATCCTAACCCTAACCCTAACTCTAAAACAAAACCTAACCCTAAACGTAACTTTAAACTAAACCCAAACCCTAACCCTAAACCAAACCCTAATCTTAACACAAACCCTAACCCTAATCCTAACCCTAATCCTAAAACCAATGCTAACCCTAAACCTAACCGTAACCCTAGTCGTAACCCTAACCCTAACCCAAACCCTAACAGTAACCCTAACCCTAACCCTAACCCTAAATCAAACCCTAAACCTAACCCTAACCGTAACCTTAACCTAACCCTAACCCTAACTGAAACACTAATCCTAAACCTAACCCTAATCCTAATGCTAACCCTAAACCTAATTCAAACTCAAACCCTAACCCTAATCCTAACCCTAACCCTAATCCTAAAACTAATGCTAACCCTAACCCTAATTCTAAACCCAAACCCAAACCCTAACCCTAACCCTAATCCTAAAACTAATGCTAACCCTAAACCTAACCGTAACTCTAGTCGTAACCCTAACCCTAACCCAAACCCTAACAGTAACCCTAACCCTAACCCTAACCCTAAATCAAACCCTAAACCTAACCCTAACCCTAACCTTAACCTAACCCTAACCCTAACTGAAACACTAATCCTAAACCTAACCCTAACCCTAATGCTAACCCTTAACCTAATTCAAACTCAAACCCTAACCCTAATCCTAACCCGAACCCAAACCCTAACCCTAACCCTAAACCTAACCCTAAACCCTAACCCTAACACTTACCCTAACCATAACCCAAACCTAAACACAAACCCTAACCCTAATCCTAACCCTAAACCTACCCCTAATCCTAGTCCTATCCCTAACCCTAACCGTAACCCTAACCCTAAACTTAACCCATACCCAAACCCAAAATCTAAACCTAACTCTACTCGGAACCCTAACCCTAACCCTAACCCTAACCCTAACCCTAACCCTAACCCTAACACTAACCCTAACCCTAACCCTAACCCTAACCCTAACCCAAACCATAACCCAAATAATAACCCTAATCCTAACCCTAACACTAACCCTCATCCTTATCCTAACCCTAACCCTAACCCTAACCCTAACCCTAATTCTAACACTAACCCTAACCCTAACGCTAACCCTAACCCTAACCCAAACCCAAACCCTAATCTTAACACAAACCCTAACCCGAATCCTAACCCTAACCCTAACCCAAACCCTAACCCTAACCCTAATCCTAACCCTAATGCTAACCCTAAACCTAACCCTAACACTAACCCTATTCCTAACCCTAACCCTAACCCAAACCCTAAAAATAACCCTAACCCTAACCCTAAATCAAACCCTAAACCTAAACCTAAACCTAACCCGAACCCAAACCCTAACCCTAACCCTAACCCTAAATGAAACACTAATCCTAAACCTATCCCGAACCCTAATGCTAAACCTAAACCTAATTCAAACTCAAACCCCAACCCTAATCCTAACCCAAACCCAAACCCTAACCCTAACCCTAAACCTAACACAAAACATAACCCAAACCGAAACCCTAACCCTAACCCTAACCGTAACCCTAAACCCTAACCCTAACACTTACCCTAATCATAACCGAAACCTAAACCCAAACCCTAACCCTAATCCTAACCCTAACCCTAACCCTAATCCTAGTCCTAACCCTAACCCTAACCCTAACCCTAACCCTAACCCTAACCGTAACCCTAACCTTAACCCTTACCCAAACCCAAACTCTAAACCAAACTCTAATCGGAACCCTAACACTAACCCTAATCCTAACCCTAACCCTAACCATAACCCTAATCCAACACCTCACGCTAACCCTAACTCTAACCCAAACCCTAACCTAACCCTAAACCTATCCCTAATTCAAACCCTAACTCTAACACTAACCCAAACCCTAACCCTAACCCTAACACAAACCATAACCCAAATAATAACCCTAAACCTAACCCTAACCCTAACCCTAACCCTAACCCTAAACTTAACCCTAACCATAATTCTAACCCTAACCCGAACCCTAACCCTAACCCTAACCCTAACCCTAACACAAACCCAAACCCTAATCTTAACACAAACCCTAACCCTAATCCTAACCCTAACCCTAACCCTAACCCAAACCCTAACCCTAAACCTAAACCTAACCCAAACCCTAACCCTAACCCTAACCCTAACCCTAATCCTAACCCTAATGCTAACCCTAAACCTAACCCTAACACTAACCCTAGTCCTAACCCTAACCCTAACCCAAACCCTAACACTAACCCTAACCCTAACCCTAACCCTAAATCAAACCCTAAACCTAACCCTAACAATAACCTTAACCCTAACCCTAACCCTAACTGAAACACTAATCCTAAACCTAACCCTAACCCTAATGCTAACCCTAAACCTAATTCAAACTCAAACCCTAA
>JAJHUQ010000051.1:1525000-1557500 GCA_035773235.1 Eospalax fontanierii | reverse complement strand
CTAACCCTAATCCTAACCCTAACCCTAACGATAAATCTAATCCAAAACCTCACCCTAACCCTAACTCTAACCCAAAGCCTAACCTAACCCTAACTCTAAACCAAACCCAAACCGTAACCCTAACCCTAACTCTAACAAAAACCCTAACCTAACCCTAAACCTAACCCTAACTCAAACCCTAACTCTAACACTAACCCAAACCCTAACCCTAACACTAACCCAAACCATAACCCAAATAATAACCCTAATCCTATCCCTAACCTTAACCCTCATCCTTATCCTAACCCTAACCCTAAACCTAATTCTAAACCTAACCCTAACCCTAACCCTAACCCTAACAAAAACCCAAACCCTAATTTTAACACAAACCCTAACCCTAATCCTAACTCCAACCCTAAACCTAACCCAAACCCTAACCCTAACCCTAACCCTAACCCAAAACATAACCCTAACCCTAACCCTAACCCTAACCATAACCCTAACCCTAACCCTAACCCTAATCCAAACCCTAACCCAAACCCTAATCCTAATCCTAATGCTAACCCTAAACCTAACCCTAACACTAACCCTAGTCCTAACCCTAACCCTAACTCAAACCCTAACACTAACCCTAACCCTAACCCTAAATCAAACCCTAAACCTAACCCTAACCCTAACCTTAACCCTAACCCTAACCCTAACTGAAACACTAATCCTAAACCTAACCCTAACCGTAATGCTAACCCTAAACCTAATTCAAACTCAAACCCTAACACTAATCCTAACCCGAACCCAAACCCTAACCCTAACCCTAAACCTAACCCAAAATATAACCCAAACCGAAACCCTAACCCTAACCCTAAACCTAACCCTGAACCCTAAACCTAACACTTACCCTAACCATAACCCAAACCTAAACACAAGCCCTAACCCTAATCCTAAACCTAACCCTAACCCTAACGCTAACCCTAACCCTAATCCTAACCCTAATCCTAACCCTAACCCTAACCCTAATCCTACTTCTAACCCTAACCCTAACCCTAACCCTAACCCTAACCTTAACCGTAACCCAAACCCAAACTCTAAACCTAACTCTAATCGGAACCCTAACCCTAACCCTAACCCTAACGCTAACCCTAACCATAACCCTAACCCTAACCATAAAGCTAAACCTAACCATAACACTAACCCTAACCCTAAACCTAACCAAACCTAAACCCTAACCCAAACCCTAATGCTAACCCTAACCCTAACACTAAACCTAAGCGAAAACCTAAACCCTAAACCTAATCCTAACCCTAACTGTAACCCTAAAACAAAACCTAACCCTAAACGTAACTTTAACCCAAACCCTAACCCTAACCCTAAACCAAACCTTAATCTGAACACAAACCCTAACCCTAATCCTAACCCTAACCGTAACCCTAACTCAAACGTTAACCCTAACCCTAACCCTAAACCAAACCCTAACCCTAACCCTAACCCTAAACCAAACCCAAACCCTAACCCTAACCCTAATCCTAAAACTAATGCTAACCCTAAACCTAACCCTTACCCTAGTCGTAACCCTAACCCTAACCCAAACCCTAACACTAACCCTAACCCTAACCCTAACCCTAAATCAAACCCTAAACCTAACCCTAACCCTAACCTTAACCTAACCCTAACCCTAAATGAAACACTAATCCTAAACCTAACCCTAACCCTAATGCTAACCCTAAACCTAATTCAAACTCAAACCCTAACCCTAATCCTAACCCGAACCCAAACCCTAACCCTAACCCTAAACATAACCCAAAATATAACCCAAACCGAAACCCTAACCCTAACCCTAACCTTAACCCTAACCATAACCCAAACCTAAACACAAAACCTAACCATAATCCTAACCCTAAACCTAACCCTAATCCTAGTCCTATCCCTAACCCTAACCGTAACCCTAACCTTAACCCTTACCCAAAACCAAACTCTAAACCTAACTCTAATCGGAACCCTAACCCTAACCCTAATCCTAACCCTAACCCTAACCATAACCCTAATGCAACACCTCACCCTAACCCTAACTCTAACCCAAACCCTAACCTAAACCTAACTCTAAACCAAACCCAAACCCTAACCCTAACCCTAACTCTAACCCAAACCCTAACCTAACCCTAAACCTAACCCTAACTCAAACCCTCACTCTAACACTAACCCAAACCGTAACCCTAACCCTAACCCAAACCAGAACCCAAATAATAACCCTAATCCTAACCCTAACACTAACCCTGATACTTATCCTAACCCTAACCCTAACCCAAACCCAAACACTAATCTTAACACAAACCCTAACCCTAATCCTTCCCCTAACCCAAACCCTAACCCTAACCCTAACCCAAAACCTAAACCCAACCCTACTCCTAACCCTAACCCTAACCCTAACACAAACACTAACCCTAAACGTAACCTTAATCCAAACCCTAACCCTAACCCTAATCCACACAGAAACCATAATCTTAACACAAACCCTAACCCTAACCCTAACCCTAACCTAACCCTAACCCAAACGCTAACCCTAACCCTAACCCTAACCCAAACCCTAACCCTAACCCAAACCCTAACCCTAATCCTAACCCTAACCCTAACCCAAACCCTAACACTAACCCTAACCCTAACCCTAACTCAAACCCTATACCTAACCCTAACCCTAACCCTAACCCTAACCCTAACCCTCACCCAAACCCTAACCCTAACCCTAATCCTAACCCTAATGCTAACCCTAATCCTAAACCTAACACTAACCCTAGTCCTAACCCTAACCCTAACCCAAACCCTTACACTAACCCTAAGCCTAACCCTAACCCTAAATCAAACCCTAACCCTAACCCTAACCCTAACCCGAACCCAAACCGTAACCCTAACCCTAACCCTAACTGAAATACTTATGCTAAACCTAACCCTAACCCTAATGCTAACCCTAAACCTAATTCAAACTCAAACCCTAACCCTAATCCTAACCCTAAACCTAACCTTAACCCTTACCCAATCCCAAACTCTAATTATAACTCTAATCGGAACCCTAACCCTAACCCTAATCCTAACCCTAACCCTAACGATAAATCTAATCCAAAACCTCACCCTAACCCTAACTCTAACCCAAAGCCTAACCTAACCCTAACTCTAAACCAAACCCAAACCGTAACCCTAACCCTAACTCTAACACAAACCCTAACCTAACCCTAAACCTAACCCTAACTCAAACCCTAACTCTAACACTAACCCAAACCCTAACCCTAACACTAACCCAAACCATAACCCAAATAATAACCCTAATCCTATCCCTAACCTTAACCCTCATCCTTATCCTAACCCTAACCCTAAACCTAATTCTAAACCTAACCCTAACCCTAACCCTAACCCTAACACAAACCCAAACCCTAATTTTAACACAAACCCTAACCCTAATCCTAACTCCAACCCTAAACCTAACCCAAACCCTAACCCTAACCCTAACCCTAACCCAAAACATAACCCTAACCCTAACCCTAACCATAACCCTAACCCTAACCCTAACCCTAATCCAAACCCTAACCCAAACCCTAATCCTAATCCTAATGCTAACCCTAAACCTAACCCTAACACTAACCCTAGTCCTAACCCTAACCCTAACTCAAACCCTAACACTAACACTAACCCTAACCCTAAATCAAACCCTAAACCTAACCCTAACCCTAACCTTAACCCTAACCCTAACCCTAACTGAAACACTAATCCTAAACCTAACCCTAACCATAATGCTAACCCTAAACCTAATTCAAACTCAAACCCTAACACTAATCCTAACCCGAACCCAAAACCTAACCCTAACCCTAAACCTAACCCAAAATATAACCCAAACCGAAACCCTAACCCTAACCCTAAACCTAACCCTGAACCCTAAACCTAACACTTACCCTAACCATAACCCAAACCTAAACACAAACCCTAACCCTAATCCTAAACCTAACCCTAACACTAACCCTAACCCTAATCCTACTTCTAACCCTAACCCTAACCCTAACCCTAACCCTAACCTTAACCGTAACCCAAACCCAAACTCTAAACCTAACTCTAATCGGAACCCTAACCCTAACCCTAACCCTAACGCTAACCCTAACCATAACCCTAACCCTAACCGTAAAGCTAAACCTAACCATAACACTAACCCTAACCCTAAACCTAACCAAACCTAAACCCTAACCCAAACCCTAATCCTAACCCTAACCCTAACACTAAACCTAAGCGAAAACCTAAACCCTAAACCTAATCCTAACCCGAACTGTAACCCTAAAACAAAACCTAACCCTAAACGTAACTTTAACCCAAACCCTAACCCTAACCCTAAACCAAACCTTAATCTGAACACAAACCCTAACCCTAATCCTAACCCTAACCGTAACCCTAACTCAAACGTTAACCCTAACCCTAACCCTAAACCAAACCCTAACCCTAACCCTAACCCTAAACCAAACCCAAACCCTAATCCTAACCCTAATCCTAAAACTAATGCTAACCCTAAACCTAACCCTTACCCTAGTCGTAACCCTAACCCTAACCCAAACCCTAACACTAACCCTAACCCTAACCCTAACCCTAAATCAAACCCTAAACCTAACCCTAACCCTAACCTTAACCTAACCCTAACCCTAAATGAAACACTAATCCTAAACCTAACCCTAACCCTAATGCTAACCCTAAACCTAATTCAAACTCAAACCCTAACCCTAATCCTAACCCGAACCCAAACCCTAACCCTAACCCTAAACATAACCCAAAATATAACCCAAACCGAAACCCTAACCCTAACCCTAACCTTAACCCTAACCATAACCCAAACCTAAACACAAAACCTAACCATAATCCTAACCCTAAACCTAACCCTAATCCTAGTCCTATCCCTAACCCTAACCGTAACCCTAACCTTAAACCTTACCCAAAACCAAACTCTAGACCTAACTCTAATCGGAACCCTAACCCTAACCCTAGTCCTAACCCTAACCCTAGCCACAACCCTTACGCAACACCTCACCCTACCCCTACCTCGAACCCAAAGCCTAACCTAAACCTAACTCTAAACCAAACCCAAACCCTAACCCTAACCCTAACTCTAACCCAAACCCTAACCTAACCCTAAACCTAACCCTAACTCAAACCCTCACTCTAACCCTAACCCAAACCGTAACCCTAACCCTAACCCAAACCATAACCCAAATAATAACCCTAATCCTAACCCTAACACTAACCCTCATACTTATCCTAACCCTAACCCTAACCCAAACCCAAACCCTAATCTTAACACAAACCCTAACCCTAATCCTAACCCTAACCCAAACCCTAACCCTAACCCTAACCCAAAACCTAATCCCAACCCTACTCCTAACCCTAACCCTAACCCTAACACAAACACTAACCCTAAACGTAACCTTAATCCAAACCCTAACCCTAACCCTAATCCACACAGAAACCATAATCTTAACACAAACCCTAACCCTAACCCTAACCCTAACCCTAACCTAACCCTAACCCAAACGCTAACCCTAACCCTAACCCTAACCCAAACCCTAACCCTAACCCAAACCCTAACCCTAATCCTAACCCTAACCCTAACCCAAACCCTAACACTAACCCTAACCCTAACCCTAACTCAAACCCTATACCTAACCCTAACCCTAACCCGAACCCAAACCCTAACCCTAACTCTAAACCTAACCCAAAACCTAAACCAAACCCAACACTACCCATAAACCAAATCCTAAATCTAACCCTAACCCTAAACCTAATTCAAACTCTAACCCTAACCCTAACACAAACCCTAACCCTAACCCTAACCCTAACCCGAACCCAAACCCTAACACTAACCCTAACCCTAACAGAAATACTTATGCTAAACCTAACCCTAACCCTAATGCTAACCCTAAACCTAATTCAAACTCAAACCCTAACCCTAATCCTAACCCTAAACCTAACCTTAACCCTTACCCAAACCCAAACTCTAAACATAACTCTAATCGGAACCCTAACCTTAACCCTAATCCTAACCCTAACCCTAACGATAAATCTAATCCAAAACCTCACCCTAACCCTAACTCTAACCCAAAGCCTAACCTAACCCTAACTCTAAACCAAACCCAAACCGTAACCCTAACCCTAACTCTAACACAAACCCTAACCTAACCCTAAACCTAACCCTAACTCAAACCCTAACTCTAACAGTAACCCAAACCCTAACCCTAACACTAACCCAAACCATAACCCAAATAATAACCCTAATCCTATCCCTAACCTTATCCCTCATCCTTATCCTAACCCTAACCCTAAACCTAATTCTAAACCTAACCCTACCCCTAACCCTAACCCTAACACAAACCCAAACCCTAATTTTAACACAAACCCTAACCCTAATCCTAACTCCAACCCTAAACCTAACCCAAACCCTAAACCTAACCCTAACCCTAACCCAAAACATAACCCTAACCCTAACCCTAACCATAACCCTAACCCTAACCCTAACCCTAATCCAAACCCTAACCCAAACCCTAATCCTAATCCTAATGCTAACCCTAAACCTAACCCTAACACTAACCCTAGTCCTAACCCTAACCCTAACTCAAACCCTAACACTAACCCTAACCCTAACCCTAAATCAAACCCTAAACCTAACCCTAACCCTAACCTTAACCCTAACCCTAACCCTAACTGAGACACTAATCCTAAACCTAACCCTAACCATAATGCTAACCCTAAACCTAATTCAAACTCAAACCCTAACACTAATCCTAACCCGGACCCAAAACCTCACCCTAACCCTAAACCTAACCCAAAATATAACCCAAACCGAAACCCTAACCCTAACCCTAAACTTAACCCTGAACCCTAAACCTAACACTTACCCTAACCATAACCCAAACCTAAACACAAACCCTAACCCTAATCCTAAACCTAACCCTAACACTAACCCTAACCCTAATCCTACTTCTAACCCTAACCCTCACCCTAACCCTAACCCTTACCTTAACCGTAACCCAAACTCAAACTCTAAACTTATCTCTCATCGGAACCCTCACCCTAACCCTAACCCTAACGCTAACCCTAACCATAACCCTAATCCTAAACGTAAAGCTAAACCTAACCATAACACTAACCCTAACCCTAAACCTAACCAAACCTAAACCCTAACCCAAACCCTAATCCTAACCCTAACCCTAACACTAAACCTAAGCGAAAACCTAAACCCTAAACCTAATCCTAACCCTAACTGTAACCCTAAAACAAAACCTAACCCTAAACGTAACTTTAACCCAAACCCTAACCCTAACCCTAAACCAAACCTTAATCTGAACACAAACCCTAACCCTAATCCTAACCCTAACCGTAACCCTAACTCAAACGTTAACCCTAACCCTAACCCTAAACCAAACCCTAACCCTAACCCTAACCCTAAACCAAACCCAAACCCCAACCCTAACCCTAATCCTAAAACTAATGCTAACCCTAAACCTAACCCTTACCCTAGTCGTAACCCTAACCCTAACCCAAACCCTAACACTAACCCTAACCCTAACCCTAACCCTAAATCAAACCCTAAACCTAACCCTAACCCTAACGTTAACCTAACCCTAACCCTAAATGAAACACTAATCCTAAACCTAACCCTAACCCTAATGCTAACCCTAAACCTAATTCAAACTCAAACCCTAACCCTAATCCTAACCCGAACCCAAACCCTAACCCTAACCCTAAACATAACCCAAAATATAACCCAAACCGAAACCCTAACCCTAACCCTAAACTTAACCCTAACCATAACCCAAACCTAAACACAAAACCTAACCATAATCCTAACCCTAAACCTAACCCTAATCCTAGTCCTATCCCTAACCCTAACCGTAACCCTAACCTTAACCCTTACCCAAAACCAAACTCTAAACCTAACTCTAATCGGAACCCTAACCCTAACCCTAATCCTAACCCTAACCCTAACCATAACCCTAAGGCAACACCTCACCCTAACCCTAACTCTAACCCAAACCCTAACCTAAACCTAACTCTAAACCAAACCCAAACCCTAACCCTAACCCTAACTCTAACCCAAACCCTAACCTAACCCTAAACCTAACCCTAACTCAAACCCTCACTCTAACACTAACCCAAACCGTAACCCTAACCCTATCCCAAACCATAACCCAAATAATAACCCTAATCCTAACCCTAACACTAACCCTCATACTTATCCTAACCCTAACCCTAACCCAAACCCAAACCCTAATCTTAACACAAACCCTAACCCTAATCCTAACCCTAACCCAAACCCTAACCCTAACCCTAACCCAAAACCTAAACCCAACCCTAATCCTAACCCTAACCCTAACCCTAACACAAACACTAACCCTAAACGTAACCTTAATCCAAACCCTAACCCTAACCCTAATCCACACAGAAACCATAATCTTAACACAAACCCTAACCCTAACCCTAACCCTAACCTAACCCTAACCCAAACGCTAACCCTAACCCTAACCCTAACCCAAACCCTAACCCTAACCCAAACCCTAACCCTAATCCTAACCCTAACCCTAACCCAAACCCTAACACTAACCCTAACCCTAACCCTAACTCAAACCCTATACCTAACCCTAACCCTAACCCGAACCCAAACCCTAACCCTAACTCTAAACCTAACCCAAAACCTAAACCAAACCCAACACTACCCATAAACCAAATCCTAAATCTAACCCTAACCCTAAACCTAATTCAAACTCTAACCCTAACCCTAACACAAACCCTAACCCTAACCCTAACCCTAACCCGAACCCAAACCCTAACACTAACCCTAACCCTAACAGAAATACTTATGCTAAACCTAACCCTAACCCTAATGCTAACCCTAAACCTAATTCAAACTCAAACCCTAACCCTAATCCTAACCCTAAACCTAACCTTAACCCTTACCCAAACCCAAACTCTAAACATAACTCTAATCGGAACCCTAACCTTAACCCTAATCCTAACCCTAACCCTAACGATAAATCTAATCCAAAACCTCACCCTAACCCTAACTCTAACCCAAAGCCTAACCTAACCCTAACTCTAAACCAAACCCAAACCGTAACCCTAACCCTAACCCTAACTCAAACCCAAACCCTAACCTAACCCTAAACCTAACCCTAACTCAAACCCTAACTCTAACACTAACCCAAACCCTAACCCTAACACTAACCGAAACCATAACCCAAATAATAACCCTAATCCTAACCCTAACCTTAACCCTCATCCTTATCCTAACCCTAACCCTAAACCTAATTCTAAACCTAACCCTAACCCTAACCCTAACCAAAACACAAACCCAAACCCTAATTTTAACACAAACCCTAACCCTAATCCAAACTCCAACCCTAAACCTAACCCAAACCCTAACCCTAACCCTAACCCTAACCCAAAACATAACCCTAACCCTAACCCTAACCATAACCCTAACCCTAACACTAACCCTAACCCAAACCCTAACCCTAACCCTAATCCTAATCCTAATGCTAACCCTAAACCTAACCCTAACACTAACCCTAGTCCTAAACCTAACCCTAACTCAAACCCTAACACTAACCCTAACCCTAACCCTAACCCTAAATCAAACCCTAAACCTAACCCTAACCCTAACCTTAACCCTAACCCTAACCCTAACTGAAACACTAATCCTAAACCTAACCTTAATCCTAATGCTAACCCTAAACCTAATTCAAACTCAAACCCTAACCCTAATCCTAACCCGAACCCAAACACTAACCCTAACCCTAAACATAGCCCAAAACATAACCCAAACCGAAACCCTAACCCTAACCCTAAACCTAATCCTAAACTGTAACCCTAACACTTACCCTAATCATAAACCAAACCTAAACCCAAACCCTAACCCTAATCCTAACCCTAACCCTAACCCTAATCCTACTTCTAACCCTAACCCTAACCCTAACCCTAACCCTAAACCTAACCAAATCTAAACCCTAACTCAAACCCTAGTCATAACCCTAACCCTAACACTAAACCTAACCGAAAACCTAAACCCTAAACCTAATCCTAACCCTAACCCTAACCCTAAAACAAAACCTAACCCTAAACGTAACTTTAACCCAAACCCTAACCCTCACCCTAAACCAATCCCTAATCTTAACACAAAACCTAACCCTAATCGTAACCCTAACCGTAACCCTAACTCAAACGTTAACCCTAAACCTAACCTTAACCCAAACCCTAACCCTAACCCTAAACCTAACCCAAACCCAAACCCTAACCCTAACCCTAATCCTAAAACTAATGCTAACCCTAAACCTAATGATAACCCTAGTCGTAACCCTAACCCTAACCCAAACCCTAAAACTAACCCTAACCCTAACCCTAACCCTAAATCAAACCCTAAACCTAACCCTAACCCTAACCTTAACCTAACCCTAACCCTAACTGAAACACTAATCCTAAACATAACCCTAACCCTAATGCTAACCCTAAACCTAATTCAAACTCAAACCCTAACCCTAATCCTAACCCGAACCCAAACCCTAACCCTAATCCTAAACCTAACCCAAAATATAACCCAAACCGAAACCCTAAACCTAACCCTGAACCCTAAACCTAACCCTAACCCTAACCCTAACCCTAACCCTAACCCAAAACATAACCCTAACCCTAACCCTAACCATAACCCTAACCCTAACCCTAACCCTAATCCAAACCCTAACCCAAACCCTAATCCTAATCCTAATGCTAACCCTAAACCTAACCCTAACACTAACCCTAGTCCTAACCCTAACCCTAACTCAAACCCTAACACTAACCCTAACCCTAACCCTAAATCAAACCCTAAACCTATCCCTAACCCTAACCTTAACCCTAACCCTAACCCTAACTGAAACACTAATCCTAAACCTAACCCTAACCCTAATGCTAACCCTAAACCTAATTCAAACTAAAACCCTAACCCTAATCCTAACCCGAACACAAACACTAACCCTAACCCTAAACATAGCCCAAAACATAACCCAAACCGAAACCCTAACCCTAACCCTAAACCTAATCCTAAACTGTAACCCTAACACTTACCCTAATCATAACCCAAACCTAAACCCAAACCCTAACCCTAATCCTAACCCTAACCCTAACCCTAATCCTACTTCTAACCCTAACCCTAACCCTAACCCTAACCCTAACCTTAACCGTAACCCAAACCCAAACTCTAAACCTAACTCTAATCGGAACCCTAACCCTAACCCTAACCCTAACGCTAACCCTAACCATAACCCTAACCCTAACCGTAAAGCTAAACCTAACCATAACACTAACCCTAACCCTAAACCTAACCAAACCTCAACCCTAACCCAAACCCTAATCCTAACCCTAACCCTAACACAAAACCTAAGCGAAAACCTAAACCCTAAACCTAATCCTAACCCTAACTGTAACCCTAAAACAAAACCTAACCCTAAACGTAACTTTAACCCAAACCCTAACCCTAACCCTAAACCAAACCTTAATCTGAACACAAACCCTAACCCTAATCCTAACCCTAACCGTAACCCTAACTCAAACGTTAACCCTAACCCTAACCCTAAACCAAACCCTAACCCTAACCCTAACCCTAAACCAAACCCAAACCCTAACCCTAACCCTAATCCTAAAACTAATGCTAACCCTAAACCTAACCCTTACCCTAGTCGTAACCCTAACCCTAACCCAAACCCTAACACTAACCCTAACCCTAACCCTAACCCTAACCTTAACCTAACCCTAACCCTAACTGAAACACTAATCCTAAACCTAACCCTAACCCTAATGCTAACCCTAAACCTAATTCAAACTCAAACCCTAACCCTAATCCTAACCCGAACCCAAACCCTAAACCTAACCCTAAACATAACCCAAAATATAACCCAAACCGAAACCCTAACCCTAACCCTAACCTTAACCCTAACCATAACCCAAACCTAAACACAAACCCTAACCATAATCCTAACCCTAAACCTAACCCTAATCCTTGTCCTATCCCTAACCCTAACCGTAACCCTAACCTTAACACTTACCCAAACCCAAACTCTAAACCTAACTCTAATCGGAACCCTAACCCTAACCCTAATCCTAACCCTAACCCTAATCATAACCCTAATGCAAAACCTCACCCTAACCCTAACTCTAACCCAAACCTTAACCTAAACCTAACTCTAAACCAAACCCAAACCCTAACCCTAACCCTAACTCTAACCCAAACCCTAACCTAACCCTAAACCTAACCCTAACTCAAACCCTCACTCTAACACTAACCCAAACCGTAACCCTAACCCTAACCCAAACCATAACCCAAATAATAACCCTAATCCTAACCTTAACACTAAGCCTCATACTTATCCTAACCCTAACCCAAACCCAAACCCTAATCTTAACACAAACCCTAACCCTAATCCTAACACTAACCCAAACCCTAACCCTAACCCTAACCCAAAACCTAAACCCAACCCTACTCCTAACCCTAACTCTAACCCTAACACAAACACTAACCCTAAACGTAACCTTAATCCAAACCCTAACCCTAACCCTAATCCACACAGAAACCATAATCTTAACAGAAACCCTAACCCTAACCCTAACCCTAACTTAACCCTAACCCAAACGCTAACCCTAACCCTAACCCTAACCCTAACCCAAACCCTAACCCTAACCCAAACCCTAACCCTAATCCTAACCCTAACCCTAACACTAACCCTAACCCTAACCCTAACTCAAAGCCTATACCTAACCCTAACCCTAACCCTAACCCTAACCCTAACCCTAACCCTAAACCTAACCCTAACCCAAACCCTAACCCTAAACCTAACCCTAACCCAAACCCTAACCCTAACCCTAACCCTAACCCTAACCCACACCCAAACCCTAACCCTAACCCTAATCCTAACCCTAATGCTAACCCTAATCCTAAACCTAACACTAACCCTAGTCCTAACCCTAACCCTAACCCTAACCCAAACCCTTACACTAACCCTAAGCCTAACCCTAACCCTAAATCAAACCGTAACCCTAAACCTAACCCTAACCCGAACCCAAACCCTAACCCTAACCCTAACCCTACCTGAAATACTTATGCTAAACCTAACCCTAACCCTAATGCTAACCCTAAACCTAATTCAAACTCAAACCCTAACCCTAATCCTAACCCTAAACCTAACCTTAAACCTTACCCAAACCCAAACTCTAAACATAACTCTAATCGGAACCCTAACCCTAACCCTAATCCTAACCCTAAACCTAACGATAAATCTTATCCAAAACCTCACCCTAACCCTAACTCTAACCCAAAGCCTAACCTAACCCTAACTCTAAACCAAACCCAAACCGTAACCCTAACCCTAACTCTAACCCAAACACTAACCTAACCCTAAACCTAACCGTAACTCAAACCCTAACTCTAACACTAACCCAAACCCTAACCCTAACACTAACCCAAACCATAACCCAAATAATAACCCTAATCCTATCCCTAACCTTAAACCTCATCCTTATCCTAACCCTAACCCTAAACCTAATTCTAAACCTAACCCTAACCCTAACCCTAACCCTAACACAAACCCAAACCCTAATTTTAAAACAAACCCTAACCCTAATCCTAACTCCAACCCTAAACCTAACCCAAACCCTAACACTAACCCTAACCCTAACCCAAAACATAACCCTAACCCTAACCCTAACCCTAATCCAAACCCTAACCCTAACCCTAATCCTAATCCTAATGCTAACCCTAAACCTAACCCTAACACTAACCCTAGTCCTAACCCTAACCCTAACTCAAACCCTAACACTAACCCTAACCCTAACCCAAACCCTAAATCAAACCCTAAACCTAACCCTAACCCTAAACTTAACCCTAACCCTAACCCTAACTGAAACACTAATCCTAAACCTAAACTTAATCCTAATGCTAACCCTAAACCTAATTCAAACTCAAACCCTAACCCTAATCCTAACCCGAACCCAAACACTAACCCTAACCCTAAGCATAGCCCAAAACTTAACCCAAACCGGAACCCTAACCCTAACCCTAAACCTAATCCTAAAGTGTAACCCTAACACTTACCCTAATCATAACCCAAACCTAAACCCAAACCCTAACCCTAATCCTAACCCTAACCCTAACCCTAATCCTACTTCTAACCCTAACCCTAACCCTAACCCTAACCCTAACCTTAACCGTAACCCAAACCCAAACTCTAAACCTAACTCTAATCGGAACCCTAACCCTAACCCTAACCCTAACGGTAACCCTAACCATAACCCTAACCCTAACCGTAAAGCTAAACCTAACCATAACACTAACCCTAACCCTAAACCTAACCAAACCTAAACCCTAACCCAAACCCTAATCCTAAACCTAACCCTAACACTAAACCTAAGCGAAAACCTAAACCCTAAACCTAATCCTAACCCTAACTGTAACCCTAAAACAAAACCTAACCCTAAACGTAACTTTAACCCAAACCCTAACCCTAACCCTAAACCAAACCTTAATCTGAACACAAACCCTAACCCTAATCCTAACCCTAACCGTAACCCTAACTCAAACGTTAACCCTAACCCTAACCCTAAACCAAACGCTAACCCTAACCCTAACCCTAAACCAAACCCAAACCCTAACCCTAACCCTAATCCTAAAACTAATGCTAACCCTAAACCTAACCCTTACCCTAGTCGTAACCCTAAACCTAACCCAAACCCTAACACTAACCCTAACCCTAATCCTAACCCCAAATCAAACCCTAAACCTAACCCTAACCCTAACCTTAACCTAACCCTAACCCTAACTGAAACACTAATCCTAAACCTAACCCTAACCCTAATGCTAACCCTAAACCTAATTCAAACTCAAACCCTAACCCTAATCCTAACCCGAACCCAAACCCTAACCCTAACCCTAAACATAACCCAAAATATAACCCAAACCGAAACCCTAACCCTAACCCTAACCTTAACCCTAACCATAACCCAAACCTAAACACAAACCCTAACCATAATCCTAACCCTAAACCTAACCCTAATCCTAGTCCTATCCCTAACCCTAACCGTAACCCTAACCTTAACCCTTACCCAAACCCAAACTCTAAACCTAACTCTAATCGGAACCCTAACCCTAACCCTAATCCTAACCCTAACCCTAACCATTACCCTAATGCAACACCTCACCCTAACCCTAACTCTAACCCAAACCCTAACCTAAACCTAACTCTAAACCAAACCCAAACCCTAACTCTAACCCTAACTCTAACCCAAACCCTAACCTAACCCTAAACCTAACCGTAACTCAAACCCTCACTCTAACACTAACCCAAACCGTAACCCTAACCCTAACCCAAACCATAACCCAAATAATAACCCTAATCCTAACCCTAACACTAACCCTCATACTTATCCTAACCCTAACCCTAACCCAAACCCAAACCCTAATCTTAACACAAATCCTAACCCTAATCCTAACCCTAACCCAAACCCTAACCCTAACCCTAACCCAAAACCTAAAGCCAACCCTACTCCTAACCCTAACCCTAACCCTAACACAAACACTAACCCTAAACGTAACCTTAATCCAAACCCTAACCCTAACCCTAATCCACACAGAAACCATAATCTTAACACAAACCCTAACCCTAACCCTAACCCTAACCTAACCCTAACCCAAACGCTAACCCTAACCCTAACCCTAACCCAAACCCTAACCCTAAACCAAACCCTAACCCTAATCCTAACCCTAACCCTAACCGAAACCCTAACACTAACCGTAACCCTAACCCTAACTCAAACCCTATACCTAACCCTAACCCTAACCCGAACCCAAACCCTAACCCTAACTCTAAACCTAACCCAAAACCTAAACCAAACCCAACACTACCCATAAACCAAATCCTAAATCTAACCCTAACCCTAAACCTAATTCAAACTCTAACCCTAACCCTAACACAAACCCTAACCCTAACCCTAACCCTAACCCGAACCCAAACCCTAACACTAACCCTAACCCTAACAGAAATACTTATGCTAAACCTAACCCTAACCCTAATGCTAACCCTAAACCTAATTCAAACTCAAACCCTAACCCTAATCCTAACCCTAAACCTAACCTTAACCCTTACCCAAACCCAAACTCTAAACATAACTCTAATCGGAACCCTAACCTTAACCCTAATCCTAACCCTAACCCTAACGATAAATCTAATCCAAAACCTCACCCTAACCCTAACTCTAACCCAAAGCCTAACCTAACCCTAACTCTAAACCAAACCCAAACCGTAACCCTAACCCTAACCCTAACTTTAACCCAAACCCTAACCTAACCCTAAACCTAACCCTAACTCAAACCCTAACTCTAACACTAACCCAAACCCTAACCCTAACACTAACCCAAACCATAACCCAAATAATAACCCTAATCCTAACCCTAACCTTAACCCTCATCCTTATCCTAACCCTAACCCTAAACCTAATTCTAAACCTAACCCTAACCCTAACCCTAACCCTAACACAAACCCAAACCCTAACCCTAATCCAAACTCCAACCCTAAACCTAACCCAAACCCTAACCCTAACCCTAACCCAAAACATAACCCTAACCCTAACCCTAACCATAACCCTAACCCTAACCCTAACCCTAACCCAAACCCTAACACTAACCCTAATCCTAATCCTAATGCTAACCCTAAACCTAACCCTAACACTAACCCTAGTCCTAACCCTAACCCTAACTCAAACCCTAACACTAACCCTAACCCTAACCCTAACCCTAAATCAAACCCTAAACCTAACCCTAACCCTAACCTTAACCCTAACCCTAACCCTAACTGAAACACTAATCCTAAACCTAACCTTAATCCTAATGCTAACCCTAAACCTAATTCAAACTCAAACCCTAACCCTAATCCTAACCCGAACCCAAACACTAACCATAACCCTAAACATAGCCAAAAATATAACCCAAACCGAAACCCTAACCCTAACCCTAACCCTAATCCTAAACTGTAACCATAACACTTACCCTAATCATAAACCAAACCTAAACCCAAACCCTAACCCTAATCCTAACCCTAACCCTAACCCTAATCCTACTTCTAACCCTAACCCTAACCCTAACCCTAAACCTAACCAAATCTAAACCCTAACTCAAACCCTAGTCATAACCCTAACCCTAACACTAAACCTAACCGAAAACCTAAACCCTAAACCTAATCCTAACCCTAACCCTAACCCTAAAACAAAACCTAACCCTAAACGTAACTTTAACCCAAACCCTAACCCTCACCCTAAACCAAACCCTAATCTTAACACAAAACCTAACCCTAATCGTAACCCTAACCGTAACCCTAACTCAAACGTTAACCCTAAACCTAACCTTAACCCAAACCCTAACCCTAACCCTAAACCTAACCCAAACCCAAACCCTAACCCTAACCCTAATCCTAAAACTAATGCTAACCCTAAACCTAACGATAACCCTAGTCGTAACCCTAACCCTAACCCAAACCCTAAAACTAACCCTAACCCTAACCCTAACCCTAAATCAAACCCTAAACCAAACCCTAACCCTAACCTTAACCTAACCCTAACCCTAACTGAAACACTAATCCTAAACATAACCCTAACCCTAATGCTAACCCTAAACCTAATTCAAACTCAAACCCTAACCCTAATCCTAACCCGAACCCAAACCCTAACCCTAATCCTAAATCTAATCCAAAATATAACCCAAACCGAAACCCTAACCCTTACCCCAAACCTAACCCTGAACCCTAAACCTAACACTTACCCTAACCATAAACCAAACCTAAACATAAACCCTAACCCAAATCCTAAACCTAAACCTAACCCTAACCCTAACCCTAACCCTAACTCGAACCCAAACCCTAACCTAACCCTAAACCTAACCCTAACTCAAACCCTCACTCTAGCACTAACCCAAACCGTAACCCTAACCCTAACCCAAACCATAAACCAAATAATAACCCTAATCCTAACCCTAACACTAACCCTCTTCCTTATCCTAACCCTAACCCTAACCCTAACCCTAACCCTAATTCTAACCCTAATCCTAACCCTAACCCTAACCCTAACCCAAACCCAAACCCTAATATTAACACAAACCCTAACCCTAATCCTAAACCTAACCCTAAACCTAACCCAAACCCTAACCCTAACCCTAACCCAAACCCTAACCCTAATCCTAATCCGAACCCAAACCCTAACCCTAACCCTAAATCTAGCCCAATACATAACCGAAACCATAACCCTAACCCTAACCCTAACACTAAACTGTAACCCTAACACTTACCCTAACCATAACCCAAAACTAAACCCAAATCCTAACCCTAATCCTAAACCTAACCCTAACCCTAACCCTAATCCTACTCCTAACCCTAACCCTAACCCTAACCCTAATCCTAACCCTAACCCTAACCTTAACCCTTACCCAAACCCAAACTCTAAACCTAACTCTAATCGGAACCCTAACCCTATCCCTAACCCTAACGCTAACCCTAACCATAACCCTAATCCTAACCATGAAGCTAAAACTAACCATAACCCTAACCCTAACCCTAAACCTAACCAAACCTAAACCCTAACCCAAACCCTAATCCTAACCCTAACCCTAACACTAAACCTAACCGAAACCCTAACCCTAACCCTAACCCTAACCCTAATCCTAGTCCTAACCCTAAACCTAACCCTAACCCTAACTCTAACCTTAACCGTTACCCAAACCCAAACTCTAAACCTAACTCTAATCGGAACTCTAACCCTAACCCTAACCCTAACGCTAACCCTAACCATAACCCTAACCCTAACCGTAAAGCTAAACCTAACCATAACCCTAACCGTAACCCTAAACCTAACCAAACCTAAACCCTAAGCCAAACCCTAATCATAACCCTAACCCTAACACTAAACCTAACCGAAAACCTAAACCGTAAACCTAATCCTAACCCTAACCCTAACCCTAAAACAAAACCTAACCCTAAACGTAACTTTAACCCAAACCCTAACCCTAACCCTAAACCAAACCTTAATCTGAACACAAACCCTAACCCTAATCCTAACCCTAACCGTAACCCTAACTCAAACGTTAACCCTAACCCTAACCCTAAACCAAACCCTAACCCTAACCCTAACCCTAAACCAAACCCAAACCCTAACCCTAACCCTAATCCTAAAACTAATGCTAACCCTAAACCTAACCCTTACCCTAGTCGTAACCCTAACCCTAACCCAAACCCTAACACTAACCCTAACCCTAACCCTAACCCTAACCTTAACCTAACCCTAACCCTACCTGAAACACTAATCCTAAACCTAACCCTAACCCTAATGCTAACCCTAAACCTAATTCAAACTCAAACCATAACCCTAATCCTAACCCGAACCCAAACCCTAAAACTAACACTAAACATAACCCAAAATATAACCCAAACCGAAACCCTAACCCTAACCCTAACCTTAACCCTAACCATAACCCAAACCTAAACACAAACCCTAACCATAATCCTAACCCTAAACCTAACCCTAATCCTTGTCCTATCCCTAACCCTAACCGTAACCCTAACCTTAACACTTACCCAAACCCAAACTCTAAACCTAACTCTAATCGGAACCCTAACCCTAACCCTAATCCTAACCCTAACCCTAATCATAACCCTAATGCAAAACCTCACCCTAACCCTAACTCTAACCCAAACCTTAACCTAAACCTAACTCTAAACCAAACCCAAACCCTAACCCTAACCCTAACTCTAACCCAAACCCTAACCTAACCCTAAACCTAACCCTAACTCAAACCCTCACTCTAACACTAACCCAAACCGTAACCCTAACCCTAACCCAAACCATAACCCAAATAATAACCCTAATCCTAACCTTAACACTAAGCCTCATACTTATCCTAACCCTAACCCAAACCCAAACCCTAATCTTAACACAAACCCTAACCCTAATCCTAACACTAACCCAAACCCTAACCCTAACCCTAACCCAAAACCTAAACCCAACCCTACTCCTAACCCTAACTCTAACCCTAACACAAACACTAACCCTAAACGTAACCTTAATCCAAACCCTAACCCTAACCCTAATCCACACAGAAACCATAATCTTAACAGAAACCCTAACCCTAACCCTAACCCTAACTTAACCCTAACCCAAACGCTAACCCTAACCCTAACCCTAACCCTAACCCAAACCCTAACCCTAACCCAAACCCTAACCCTAATCCTAACCCTAACCCTAACCCTAACCCTAACCCAAACTCTAACCCTAAGCCTATACCTAACCCTAACCCTAACCCTAAGCATAACCCTAACCCTAAAATTAACGCTAAACCTAGACCTAACCCAAACCCTAGCCCTAAACCTAACCCTAGCCCAAACCCTAACCCTAACCCTAACCCTAACCCTAACCCTCACCCAAACCCTAACCCTAACCCTAATCCTAACCCTAATGCTAACCCTAATCCTAAACCTAACACTAACCCTAGTCCTAACCCTAACCCTAACCCTAACCCAAACCCTTACACTAACCCTAAGCCTAACCCTAACCCTAAATCAAACCGTAACCCTAAACCTAACCCTAACCCGAACCCAAACCCTAACCCTAACCCTAACCCTAACTGAAATACTTATGCTAAACCTAACCCTAACCCTAATGCTAACCCTAAACCTAATTCAAACTCAAACCCTAACCCTAATCCTAACCCTAAACCTAACCTTAAACCTTACCCAAACCCAAACTCTAAACATAACTCTAATCGGAACCCGAACCCTAACCCTAATCCTAACCCTAAACCTAACGATAAATCTTATCCAAAGCCTCACCCTAACCCTAACTCTAACCCAAAGCCTAACCTAACCCTAACTCTAAACCAAACCCAAACCGTAACCCTAACCCTAACTCTAACCCAAACACTAACCTAACCCTAAACCTAACCGTAACTCAAACCCTAACTCTAACACTAACCCAAACCCTAACCCTAACACTAACCCAAACCATAACCCAAATAATAACCCTAATCCTATCCCTAACCTTAAACCTCATCCTTATCCTAACCCTAACCCTAAACCTAATTCTAAACCTAACCCTAACCCTAACCCTAACCCTAACACAAACCCAAACCCTAATTTTAAAACAAACCCTAAGCCTAATCCTAACTCCAACCCTAAACCTAACCCAAACCCTAACACTAACCATAACCCTAACGCAAAACATAACGCTAACCCTAACCCTAACCCTAATCCAAACCCTAACCCTAACCCTAATCCTAATCCTAATGCTAACCCTAAACCTAACCCTAACACTAACCCTAGTCCTAACCCTAACCCTAACTCAAACCCTAACACTAACCCTAACCCTAACCCAAACCCTAAATCAAACCCTAAACCTAACCCTAACCCTAAACTTAACCCTAACCCTAACCCTAACTGAAACACTAATCCTAAACCTAAACTTAATCCTAATGCTAACCCTAAACCTAATTCAAACTCAAACCCTAACCCTAATCCTAACCCGAACCCAAACACTAACCCTAACCCTAAGCATAGCCCAAAACTTAACCCAAACCGAAACCCTAACCCTAACCCTAAACCTAATCCTAAAGTGTAACCCTAACACTTACCCTAATCATAACCCAAACCTAAACCCAAACCCTAACCCTAATCCTAACCCTAACCCTAACCCTAATCCTACTTCTAACCCTAACCCTAACCCTAACCCTAACCCTAACCTTAACCGTAACCCAAACCCAAACTCTAACACTAACTCTAATCGTAACCCTAAACCTAATCCTAACCCTAACGGTAACCCTAACCGTAACCCTAACCCTAACCGTAAAGCTAAACCTAACCATAACACTAACCCTAACCCTAAACCTAACCAAACCTAAACCCTAACCCAAACCCTAATCCTAACCCTAACCCTAACCGAAACCCTAACACTAACCGTAACCCTAACCCTAACTCAAACCCTATACCTAACCCTAACCCTAACCCGAACCCAAACCCTAACCCTAACTCTAAACCTAACCCAAAACCTAAACCAAACCCAACACTACCCATAAACCAAATCCTAAATCTAACCCTAACCCTAAACCTAATTCAAACTCTAACCCTAACCCTAACACAAACCCTAACCCTAACCCTAACCCTAACCCGAACCCAAACCCTAACACTAACCCTAACCCTAACAGAAATACTTATGCTAAACCTAACCCTAACCCTAATGCTAACCCTAAACCTAATTCAAACTCAAACCCTAACCCTAATCCTAACCCTAAACCTAACCTTAACCCTTACCCAAACCCAAACTCTAAACATAACTCTAATCGGAACCCTAACCTTAACCCTAATCCTAACCCTAACCCTAACGATAAATCTAATCCAAAACCTCACCCTAACCCTAACTCTAACCCAAAGCCTAACCTAACCCTAACTCTAAACCAAACCCAAACCGTAACCCTAACCCTAACCCTAACTTTAACCCAAACCCTAACCTAACCCTAAACCTAACCCTAACTCAAACCCTAACTCTAACACTAACCCAAACCCTAACCCTAACACTAACCCAAACCATAACCCAAATAATAACCCTAATCCTAACCCTAACCTTAACCCTCATCCTTATCCTAACCCTAACCCTAAACCTAATTCTAAACCTAACCCTAACCCTAACCCTAACCCTAACACAAACCCAAACCCTAACCCTAATCCAAACTCCAACCCTAAACCTAACCCAAACCCTAACCCTAACCCTAACCCAAAACATAACCCTAACCCTAACCCTAACCATAACCCTAACCCTAACCCTAACCCTAACCCAAACACTAACACTAACCCTAATCCTAATCCTAATGCTAACCCTAAACCTAACCCTAACACTAACCCTAGTCCTAACCCTAACCCTAACTCAAACCCTAACACTAACCCTAACCCTAACCCTAACCCCAAATCAAACCCTAAACCTAACCCTAACCCTAACCTTAACCCTAACCCTAACCCTAACTGAAACACTAATCCTAAACCTAACCCTAACCCTAATGCTAACCCTAAACCTAATTCAAACTCAAACCCTAACCCTAATCCTAACCCGAACCCAAACCCTAACCCTAACCCTAAACATAACCCAAAATATAACCCAAACCGAAACCCTAACCCTAACCCTAACCTTAACCCTAACCATAACCCAAACCTAAACAGAAACCCTAACCATAATCCTAACCCTAAACCTAACCCTAATCCTAGTCCTATCCCTAACCCTAACCGTAACCCTAACCTTAACCCTTACCCAAACCCAAACTCTAAACCTAACTCTAATCGGAACCCTAACCCTAACCCTAATCCTAACCCTAACCCTAACCATAACCCTAATGCAACACCTCACCCTAACCCTAACTCTAACCCAAACCCTAACCTAAACCTAACTCTAAACCAAACCCAAACCCTAACTCTAACCCTAACTCTAACCCAAACCCTAACCTAACCCTAAACCTAACCGTAACTCAAACCCTCACTCTAACACTAACCCAAACCGTAACCCTAACCCTAACCCAAACCATAACCCAAATAATAACCCTAATCCTAACCCTAACACTAACCCTCATACTTATCCTAACCCTAACCCTAACCCAAACCCAAACCCTAATCTTAACACAAATCCTAACCCTAATCCTAACCCTAACCCAAACCCTAAACCTAACCCTAACCCAAAACCTAAAGCCAACCCTACTCCTAACCCTAACCCTAACCCTAACACAAACACTAACCCTAAACGTAACCTTAATCCAAACCCTAACCCTAACCCTAATCCACACAGAAACCATAATCTTAACACAAACCCTAACCCTAACCCTAACCCTAACCTAACCCTAACCCAAACGCTAACCCTAACCCTAACCCTAACCCAAACCCTAACCCTAAACCAAACCCTAACCCTAATCCTAACCCTAACCCTAACCGAAACCCTAACACTAACCGTAACCCTAACCCTAACTCAAACCCTATACCTAACCCTAACCCTAACCCGAACCCAAACCCTAACCCTAACTCTAAACCTAACCCAAAACCTAAACCAAACCCAACACTACCCATAAACCAAATCCTAAATCTAACCCTAACCCTTAACCTTATTCAAACTCTAACCCTAACCCTAACACAAACCCTAACCCTAACCCTAACCCTAACCCGAACCCAAACCCTAACACTAACCCTAACCCTAACAGAAATACTTATGCTAAACCTAACCCTAACCCTAATGCTAACCCTAAACCTAATTCAAACTCAAACCCTAACCCTAATCCTAACCCTAAACCTAACCTTAACCCTTACCCAAACCCAAACTCTAAACATAACTCTAATCGGAACCCTAACCTTAACCCTAATCCTAACCCTAACCCTAACGATAAATCTAATCCAAAACCTCACCCTAACCCTAACTCTAACCCAAAGCCTAACCTAACCCTAACTCTAAACCAAACCCAAACCGTAACCCTAACCCTAACCCTAACTTTAACCCAAACCCTAACCTAACCCTAAACCTAACCCTAACTCAAACCCTAACTCTAACACTAACCCAAACCCTAACCCTAACACTAACCCAAACCATAACCCAAATAATAACCCTAATCCTAACCCTAACCTTAACCCTCATCCTTATCCTAACCCTAACCCTAAACCTAATTCTAAACCTAACCCTAACCCTAACCCTAACCCTAACACAAACCCAAACCCTAACCCTAATCCAAACTCCAACCCTAAACCTAACCCAAACCCTAACCCTAACCCTAACCCAAAACATAACCCTAACCCTAACCCTAACCATAACCCTAACCCTAACCCTAACCCTAACCCAAACCCTAACACTAACCCTAATCCTAATCCTAATGCTAACCCTAAACCTAACCCTAACACTAACCCTAGTCCTAACCCTAACCCTAACTCAAACCCTAACACTAACCCTAACCCTAACCCTAACCCTAAATCAAACCCTAAACCTAACCCTAACCCTAACCTTAACCCTAACCCTAACCCTAACTGAAACACTAATCCTAAACCTAACCTTAATCCTAATGCTAACCCTAAACCTAATTCAAACTCAAACCCTAACCCTAATCCTAACCCGAACCCAAACACTAACCCTAACCCTAAACATAGCCCAAAATATAACCCAAACCGAAACCCTAACCCTAACCCTAAACCTAATCCTAAACTGTAACCCTAACACTTACCCTAATCATAAACCAAACCTAAACCCAAACCCTAACCCTAATCCTAACCCTAACCCTAACCCTAATCCTACTTCTAACCCTAACCCTAACCCTAACCCTAAACCTAACCAAATCTAAACCCTAACTCAAACCCTAGTCATAACCCTAACCCTAACACTAAACCTAACCGAAAACCTAAACCCTAAACCTAATCCTAACCCTAACCCTAACCCTAAAACAAAACCTAACCCTAAACGTAACTTTAACCCAAACCCTAACCCTCACCCTAAACCAAACCCTAATCTTAACACAAAACCTAACCCTAATCGTAACCCTAACCGTAACCCTAACTCAAACGTTAACCCTAAACCTAACCTTAACCCAAACCCTAACCCTAACCCTAAACCTAACCCAAACCCAAACCCTAACCCTAACCCTAATCCTAAAACTAATGCTAACCCTAAACCTAACGATAACCCTAGTCGTAACCCTAACCCTAACCCAAACCCTAAAACTAACCCTAACCCTAACCCTAACCCTAAATCAAACCCTAAACCAAACCCTAACCCTAACCTTAACCTAACCCCAACCCTAACTGAAACACTAATCCCAAACATAACCCTAACCCTAATGCTAACCCTAAACCTAATTCAAACTCAAACCCTAACCCTAATCCTAACCCGAACCCAAACCCTAACCCTAATCCTAAACCTAACCCAAAATATAACCCAAACCGAAACCCTAACCCTAACCCTAAACCTAACCCTGAACCCTAAACCTAACACTTACCCTAACCATAACCCAAACCTAAACACAAACCCTAACCCTAATCCTAAACCTAAACCTAACCCTAACCCTAACCCTAACCCTAACTCGAACCCAAACCCTAACCTAACCCTAAACCTAACCCTAACTCAAACCCTCACTCTAGCACTAACCCAAACCGTAACCCTAACCCTAACCCAAACCATAAGCCAAATAATAACCCTAATCCTAACCCTAAGACTAACCCTCTTCCTTATCCTAACCCTAACCCTAACCCTAACCGTAACCCTTATTCTAACCCTAATCCTAACCCTAACCCTAACCCTAACCCAAACCCAAACCCTAATATTAACACAAACCCTAACCCTAATCCTAAACCTAACCCTAAACCTAACCCAAACCCTAACCCTAACCCTAACCCAAACCCTAACCCTAATCCTAATCCGAACCCAAACCCTAACCCTAACCCTAAATCTAGCCCAATACATAACCGAAACCATAACCCTAACCCTAACCCTAACACTAAACTGTAACCCTAACACTTACCCTAACCATAACCCAAAACTAAACCCAAATCCTAACCCTAATCCTAAACCTAACCCTAACCCTAACCCTAATCCTACTCCTAACCCTAACCCTAACCCTAACCCTAATCCTAACCCTAACCCTAACCTTAACCCTTACCCAAACCCAAACTCTAAACCTAACTCTAATCGGAACCCTAACCCTAACCCTAACCCTAACGCTAACCCTAACCATAACCCTAATCCTAACCATGAAGCTAAAACTAACCATAACCCTAACCCTAACCCTAAACCTAACCAAACCTAAACCCTAACCCAAACCCTAATCCTAACCCTAACCCTAACACTAAACCTAACCGAAACCCTAACCCTAACCCTAACCCTAACCCTAACCCTAATCCTAGTCCTAACCCTAAACCTAACCCTAACCCTAACTCTAACCTTAACAGTTGCCCAAACCCAAACTCTAAACCTAACTCTAATCGGAACTCTAACCCTAACCCTAACCCTAACGCTAACCCTAACCATAACCCTAACCCTAACCGTAAAGCTAAACCTAACCATAACCCTAACCGTAACCCTAAACCTAACCAAACCTAAACCCTAAGCCAAACCCTAATCATAACCCTAACCCTAACACTAAACCTAACCGAAAACCTAAACCGTAAACCTAATCCTAACCCTAACCCTAACCCTAAAACAAAACCTAACCCTAAACGTAACTTTCACCCACACCCTCACCCAAACCCTAAACCAAACCCTAATCTTAACACAAACCCTAAACCTAATCCTAACCCTAACCCTAACCCTAACTCAAACGTTAACCCTAACCCTAACCCTAACCCAAACCCTAACCCTAACCCTAACCCTAACCAAACCTAAACCCTAACCCTAATCCTAATCCTAAAACTAATGCTAACCCTAAACCTAACGATAACCCTAGTCGTAACCCTAATCCTAACCCGAACCCAAACCCTAAACCTAACCCTAAACCTAACCCAAAATATAACCCAAACTGAAACCCTAACCCTAACCCTAAACCTAACCCTAACACTTACCCTAACCATAACCCAAACCTAAACAGAAACCCTAACCCTAATCCTAAACCTAAACCTAACCCTAATCCTAGTCCTATCCCTAACCCTAACCGTAACCCTAACCCTAACCTTAACCCTTACCCAAACCAAAACTCTAAACCTAACTCTAATCGGAACCCTAACCCTAACCCTAATCCTAACCCTAACCATAACCATAACCCTAATCCAACACCTCACCCTAACCCTAACTTTAACCCAAACCCTAACCTAAACCTAACTCTAAATCAAACCCAAACCCTAACCCTAAGCCTAACTCTAACCCAAACCCTAACCTAACCCTCAACCTAACCCTAACTCAAACCCTCACTCTAACACTAAGCCAAACCGTAACCCTAACCCTAACCCAAACCATAACCCAAATAATAACCAGAATCCTAACCCTAACACTAACCCTCATCCTTATCCTAACCCTAACCCTAACCATAACCCTAACCCTAACCCTAAACCTAACCCTAATTCTAACCCTAACCCTAACCCTAACCCTAACCCTAACCCAAACCCTAACCTAACCCTAAACCTATCCCTAATTCAAATCCCAACTCTATAACTAACCCAAACACTAACCCTAACCCTAACACAAACCATAACCCAAATAATAACCCTAACCCTAACCCTAACCCTAACCCTAACCCTAACTTTAACCCTAACCATAATTCTAACCCTAACCCGAACCATAAACCTAACCCTAACCCTAACCCAAACCCAAACCCTAATCTTAACACAAACCCTAACCCTAATCCTAACCCTAACCCTAACCCTAACCCAAACCCTAACCCTAACCCTAATCCTAACCCAAACCCTAACCCTAACCCTAACCCGAACCCTAATCCTAACCCTAATGCTAACCCTAAACCTAACCCTAACACTAACCCTCGTCCTAACCCTAACCCTAACCCTAACCCTAACCGTAACCCTAACCCTAACCCTAACCCAAACCCTAACCCTAACCCTAACCCTAATCCTAACCCAAACCCTAACCCTAACCCTAATCCTAACCCTAATGCTAACCCTAAACCTAACCCTAACACTAACCCTAGTCCTAACCCTAACCCTAACCCAAACCCTAACACTAACCCTAACCCTAACCCTAACCCTAAATCAAACCCTAAACCTAACCCTAACCCTAACGTCAACCCTAACCCTAACCCTAACTGAAACACTAATCCTAAACCTAACCCTAACCCTAACCCAAACCCTAACCCTAATCCTAACCCTAACCCTAACCCTAACCCAAACGCTAATCCTAACCCTATCCGTAACCCAAACCCTAAACCTAACCCTAACCCTAACCCTAATTCTAACCGTAATGCTAACCCTAAACCTAACCCTAACACTAACCCTAGTCCTAACCCTAACCCTAGCCCAAACCCTTACACAAGCCCTAAGCCTAACCCTAACCCTAAATCAAACCCTAACTCTAACCCTAACCCTAACCCGAACCCAAACCCTAACCCTAAACCTAACCCTAACTGAAATACTTATACTAAACCTAACCCTAACCCTAATGCTAACCCTAAACCTAATTCAAACTCAAACCCTAACCCTAATCCTAACCCTAAACCTAACCTTAAACCTTACCCAAACCCAAACTCTAAACATAACTCTAATCGGAACCCTAACCCTAACCCTAATCCTAACCCTAACCCTAACCATAACCCTAATCCAAAACCTCACCCTAACCCTAACTCTAACCCAAAGCCTAACCTAACCCTAACTCTAAACCAAACCCAAACTGTAACCCTAACCCTAACTCTAACCCAAACCCTAACCTAACCCTAAACCTAACCCTAACTCAAACCCTAACTCTAACACTAACCCAAACCCTAACCCTAACACTAACCCAAACATAACCCAAATAATAACCCTAATCCTAACCCTAACCTTAACCCTCATCATTATCCTAACCCTAACCCTAACCCTAATTCTAAACCTAACCCTAACCCTAACCCTAACCATAACCCTAACCCTAACACAAACACAAACCCTAACCCTAATCCTAACTCCAACTCTAAACCTAACCCTAACCCTAACCCTAACTCTAACCCAAACCCTAACCCTAACCCTAACCCTAACACTAACCCTAATCCTAACCCTAACCCTAACCCTAACACAAACCCTAACCCTAACCCTAATCCTAACCCTAAAACTAACCCTAAACCGAACCCTAACACTAACCCTAGTCCTAACCCTAACCCTATCCCAAACCCTAACACTAACCCTAAACCTAACCCTAACCCTAAATCAAACCCTAAACCTAACCCTAACCTTAACCTTAACCCTAACCCTAACCCTAACTGAAACACTAATCCTAAACCTAACCCTAACCCTAATGCTAACCCTAAACCTAATTCAAACTCAAACCCTAACCCTAATCCTAACACGAATCCAAACCCTAACCCTAAACCTAAACCTAGCTCAAAACATAACCCAAACCGAAACCGTAACCCTAACCCTAACCCTAACCCTAAACTGTAACCCTAACACTTGCCCTAACCATAACCCAAACATAAACCCAAAATCTAACCCTAATCCTAACCCTAACCCTAACCCTAATCCTAGTCCTAACCCTAACCCTAACCCTAACCTTAACCCTTACCCAAACCCAAACTCTAAACCTAACTCTAATCGGAAGCCTAACCCTAACCCTAACCCTAACGCTAACCCTAACCATAACCCTAACCCTAACCGTAAAGTTAAACCTAGCCATAACCCTAACCCTAACCCTAAACCTAACCAAACCTAAAAACCTAACCCAAACCCTAATCCTAACCCTAACCCTAACACTAAACCTAACCGAAATCCTAAACCCTAATCCTAACCCTAACCCTAACCCTAAAACAAAACCTAACCCTAAACGTAACTTTAACCCAAACCCTAACCCTAACCCTAAACCAAACCCTAATCTTAACACAAACCCTAACCCTAATCCTAACCCTAACCGTAACCCTAACTCAAACGTTAACCCTAACCCTAACCCTAACACAAACCCTAACCCTAACCCTAACCCTTACCCAAACCCAAACCCTAACCCTAACCCTAATCCTAAAACTAATGCTAACCCTAAACCTAACCCTAACCCTAGTCGTAACCCTAACCCTAACCCAAACCCTAACACTAACCCTAACCCTAACCCTAAACCTAAAATAAACCCTAAACCTAACCCTAACCCTAACATTAACCTAACCCTAACCCTAACTGAAACACTAATCCTAAACCTAACCCTAACCCTAATGCTAACCCTAAACCTAATTCAAACTCAAACCCTAACCCTAATCCTAACCCGAACCCAAACCCTAACCCTAACACTAAACCTAACCCAAAATATAACCCAAACCGAAACCCTAACCCTAACACTAAACCTAACCCTAAACCCTAACTCTAACACTTACCCTAACCATAACCCAAACCTAAACACAAACCCTAACCCTAATCCTAAACCTAAACCTAACCCTAATCCTAGTCCTATCCCTAACCCTAACCGTAACCCTAACCCTAACCTTAACCCTTACCCAAACCCAAACTCTAAACCTAACTCTAATCGGAACCCTAACCATAAACCTAATCCTAACCCTAACCCTAACCATAACCCTAATCCAACACCTCACCCTAACCCTAACTCTAACCCAAACCCTAACCTAAACCTAACTCTAAACCAAACCCAAACCCTAACCCTAACCCTAACTCTAACCCAAACCCTAACCTAACCCTAAACCTAACCCTAACTCAAACCCTCACTCTAACACAAACCCAAACCGTAACCCTAACCCTAACCCAAACCATAACCCAAATAATAACCCTAATACTAACCCTAACACTAACCCTCATCCTTATCCTAACCCTAACCCTAACCCTAACCCTAACCCTAACCCTAATTCTAACCCTAACCCTAACCCTAACCCTAACCCTAAACCAAACCCAAACCCTAATCTTAACACAAACCCTAACCCTAATCCTACCCTAACCCTAACCCTAACCCAAACCTAACACTAACACTAACCCAAACCCTAACCCTAATCCTAATCCGAACCCAAACCCTAACCCTAACCCTAAATCTAGCCCAAAACATAACCCAAACCGAAACCCTAACCCTAACCCTAACCCTAACCCTAAACTGTAACCCTAACACTTACCCTAACCATAACCCAAAACTAAACCCAAACCCTAACCCTAAACCTAACCCTAATCCTAGTCCTAACCCTAACCCTAACCCTAACCCTAACCCTAACCCTAACCCTAACCTTAACCCTTACCCAAACCCAAACTCTAAACCTAACTCTAATCGGAACCCTAACCCTAACCGTAACCCTAACGCTAACCCTAACCATAACCCTAACCCTAACCGTAAAGAGAAACCTAACCATAAACCTAACCCTAACCCTAAACCTAACCAAACCTAAAACCTAACCCAAACCCTAATAATAACCATAACCCTAACACTAAACCGAACCGAAAACCTAAACCCTAAACCTAATCCTAACCCTAACCCTAATCCTAAAACAAAACCTAACCCTAAACCTAACTTTAACCCAAAGCCTAACCCTAACCCTAAACCAAACCCTAATCTTAACACAAACCCTAACCCTAATCCTAACCCTAACCGAAACCCTAACTCAAACGTTAACCCTAACCATAACCCTAACCCAAACCCTAACCCTAACCATAAACCTAACCCAAACCCAAACCCTAACCCTAACCCTAGTCGTAACCCTAACCCTAACCCAAACCCTAACACTAACCCTAACCCTAACCCTAACCCTAAATCAAACCCTAAACCTAACCCTAACCCTAACCTTAACCTAACCCTAACCGTAACTGAAACACTAATCCTAAACCTAACCCTAACCCTAATGCTAACCCTA
>JAJHUQ010000051.1:1495000-1502500 GCA_035773235.1 Eospalax fontanierii | reverse complement strand
AACCCTAACCTTAACCCTAACCCTAACCCAAACCCAAACCCTAATCTTAACACAAACCCTAACCCTAATCCTAACCCTAACCCTAACCCTAAAACAAACCCAAACCCTAACCCTAACCCTAACCTTAACCCTTACCCAAACCCAAACTCTAAACCTAACTCTAATCGGAACCGTAACCCTAACCCTAACCCTAACGCTAACCCTAAGCATAACCCTAACCCTAACCGTAAAGCTAAACCTAACCATGAACCTAACCCTAACCCTATACCTAACCAAACCTAAACCCTAACCCAAACGCTAATCCTAACCCTAACCCTAACACTAAACCTAATCGAAAACCTAAACCCTAAACCTAATCCTAACCCTAACCCCAACCCTAAAACAAAACCTAACCCTAAACGTAATTTTAACCCAAACCCTAACCCTAACCCTAAACCGAACCCTAATCTTAACACAAACCCTAACCCTAATCCTAACCCTAACCATAAGCCTAACTCAAACGTTAACCCTAACCCTAACCCTAACCCAAACCCTAACCCTAACCCTAACCCTAACCCAAACCCAAACCCTAACCCTAACCCTAATCCTAAAACTAATGCTAACCCTAAACCTAACCCTAACCCTAGTCGTAACCCTAACCCTAACCCAAACCCTAACACTAACCCTAACCCTAACCCTAAATCAAACCCTAAACCTAACCCTAACCCTAACCTTAACCTAACCCTAACCGTAACTGAAACACTAATCCTAAACCTATCCATAACCCTAATGCTAACCCTCAACCTAATTCAAACTCAAACCCTAACCCTAATCCTAACCCGAACCCAAACCCTAACCCTAACCCTAATCCTAACCCAAAATATAACCCAAACCGAAACCCTAACCCTAACCCTAAATCTAACCCTAAACCCTAAGCCTAACACTTACCCTAACCATAACCCAAACTTAACACAAACCCTAACCCTAATCCTAACCCTAACCCTAACCATAACCGTAATCCAACACCTCACCCTAACCCTAACTCTAACCCAAACCCTAACCTAAACCTAACTCTAAACCAAACCCAAACCCTAACCCTAACCCTAACTCTAACCCAAACCCTAACCTAACCCTAAACCTAACCCTAACTCAAACCCTCACTCTAACACTAACCCAAACCCTAACCCTAACCCTAACTCTAACCCAAATCCTAACCCTAACCCTAATCCTAACCCTAATGCTAACCCTAAACCTAACCCTAACACTAACCCTAGTCCTAACCCTAAGCCTAACCCAAACCCTTACACTAACCCTAAGCCTAACCCTAACCCTAAATCAAACCCTAACCCTAACCCTAACCCTAACCCTAACTGAAATACTTATCCTAAACCTAACCCTAACCCTAATGCTAACCCTAAACCTAATTCAAACTCAAACCCTAACCCTAACCCTAACACAAACCCAAACCCTAATTTTAACACAAACCCTAACCCTAATCCTAACTCCAACCCTAAACATAACCCAAACCCTAACCCTAACCCTAACCCTAACCCTAACCCTAAACCTAACCCAAACCCTAACCCTAACCCTAATCCTAACCCTAATGTTAACCCTGAACCTAACCCTAACACTAACCCTAGTCCTAACCCTAACCCTAACCCAAACCCTAACACTAAACCTAACCCTAACCCTAACCCTAAATCAAACCCTAACCCTATCCCTAACCCTAAACCGAACCCAAACCCTAACCCTAACCCTAACCCTAACTGAAACACTAATCCTAAACCTAACCCTAACCCTAATGCTAACCCTAAACCTAATTCAAACTCAAACCCTAACCCTATTCCTAACCCGAACCCAAACACTAACCCTAACCCTAAACCTAACCCAAAACATAACCCAAACAGAAACCCTAACCCTAAATCTAACCCTAACCCTAAACCCTAATCCTAACACTAACCCTAATATTAACCCAAACCTAAACCCAAACGCTAACCCTAATCCTAACCCTAACCCTAACCCTAATCCTAGTCCTAACCCTAACCCTAACCCTAACCCTAACCCTAACACTAACACTAACCTTAAGCCTTACCCAAACACAAACTCTAAACCTAACTCTAAACGGAACCCTAACCCTAACCCTAATCCTAAACCTAACCCTAACCATAACCCTAATCCAACACCTCAAGCGAACCCTAACTCTAACCCAAACCCTAACCTAACCCTAACTCTAAACCAAACGCAAACCCTAACCCTAACCCTAACTCTAACCCAAACTCTAACCTAACCCTAAACCTAACCCTAAATCAAACCCTAACTCTAACACTAAACCAAACCCTAACACTAACCCTAACCCAAACCATAACCCAAATAATAACCCTAATCCTAACCCTAACCCTAACCCTCATCCTTATCCTAACCCTAACCCTAACCCTAACCCTAATCCTAACCCTAATTCTAATCCTAAACCTAACCGTAACCCAAAACCTAACCCTAACCCTAACCGTAACCCTAATCTTAACCCTAAACCTAACCCTAACACTAACCCAGATTCAAACCTAACCCTAACCCAAACCCTAACCCTAACCCTAACCCTAACCCAAACCCTAACACTAACCCTAACCCAAAACCCTAACCCAACCGTAAACCTAACCCTAACCCTAAACCAAAACCTAACCCGAAACCTAAACCTAAGCCAAACCCTAACCCTAACCCTTATCCTAACCCATTCCCAAACCCTAACACTAACCCTAACCCTAACCCAAACCCTAACCCTAACCCTAACCCGAACCCAAACCCAAACCCTAACCCTAATCCTAACCCTAATGCTAACCCTAAACCTAATTCAAACTCAAACCCTAACCCTAATCCTAACCCGAACCCAAACCCTAACCCTAACCCTAATCCTAACCCAAAATATAACCCAAACCGAAACCCTAACCCTAACCCTAAACCTCACCCTAAACGTAACCTTAACCCTTACCCAAACCCAAACTCTAAACATAAATCTAATCGGAACCCTAACCCTAACCCTAATCCTAACCCTAACCCTAACCCTAACCATAACCCTAATCCAACAACTCACCCGAACCCTAACTCTAACCCAAAGCCTAACATAACCCTAACTCTAAACCAAACCCAAACCGTAACCCTAACCCTAACTCTAACCCAAACCTTAACCTAACCCTAAACCTAACCCTAACCCTAACACAAACCCAAACCCTAATTTTAACATAAACCCTAACCCTAATCCTAACTCCAACCCTAAACATAACCCAAACCCTAAACCTAACCCTAACACTAACCCAAACCCTAACCCAAACCCTAACCCTAACCCTAACCCGAACCCAAACCCAAACCCTAACCCTAATCCTAACCCTAATGCTAACCATGAACCTAACCCTAACACTAACCCTAGTCCTAAACCTAACCCTAACCCAAAACCTAACACTAAACCTAACCCTAACCCTAACCATAAATCAAACCCTAACCCTATCCCTAACCCTAACCCGAACCCAAACCCTAACCCTAACCCTAAACCTAACTGAAACACTAATCCTAAACCTAACCCTAACCCTAATGCTAACCCTAAACCTAATTCAAACTCAAACCCTAACCCTATTCCTAACCCTAACCCAAACACTAACCCTAACCCTAAACCTAACCCAAAACATAACCCAAACAGAAACCCTAACCCTAAATCTAACCCTATCCCTAAACCCTAACCCTAACACTAACCCTAATATGAACCCAAACCTAAACCCAAAACCTAACCCTAATCCTAACCCTAACCCTAATCCTAGTCCTAACCCTAACCCTAACCCTAACCCTAACACTAACACTAACCTTAAGCCTTACCCAAACACAAAATCTAAACCTAACTCTAAACCCTAATCCTAACCCTAACCCTAACCATAACCCTAATCGAACACCTCAAGCGAACCCTAACTCTAACCCAAACCCTAACCGAACCCTAACTCTAAACCAAACGCAAACCCTAACCCTAACCCTAACTCTAACCCAAACTCTAACCTAACCCTAAACCTAACCCTAACTCAAACCCTAACTCTAACACTAAACCAAACCCTAACACTAACCCTAACCCAAACCATAACCCAAATAACAACCCTAATCCTAACCCTAACCCTAACCCTCATCCTTATCCTAACCCTAACCCTAACCCTAACCCTAATCCTAACCCTAATTCTAATCCTAAACCTAACCCTAACCCAAAACCTAACCCTAACCCTAACCGTAACCCTAATCTTAACCCTAACCCTAAACCTAACACTAACCCAGGTTCAAACCTAACCCTAACCCAAACCCTAACCCTAACCCTAACCCTAACCCAAACCCTAACCGTAACCCTAACCTTAACCCTAACCCAAACCCTGACACTAACTCTAACCCAAAACCCTAACCCAACCGTAAACCTAACCCTAACCCTAAAACAAAAACTAACCCGAAACCTAACCCTAAGCCAAACCCTAACCCTAACCCTAACCCGAACCCAAACCCAAACCCTAACCCTAATCCTAACCCTAATGCTAACCCTAAACCTAACTCAAACTCAAACCCTAATCCTAACCCTAACCCTAACCCAAATCCTAACCCTAACCCTAACCTTATCCCTAACCCTAACCATAACACTAACCCTAATTCTAACTAAAACCCAAACCCTAACCCTAACCCAAACCCAAACCCTAATCTTAACACAAACCCTAACCCTAATCCTAACCCTAACCCTAACCCTAACACAACCCCTAACCCTCACCATAACTCTAACCCAAACCCGAACCCTAAACCTAAGCCTAACCCAAATCCTTACCCTAACCCTAACCCTAACACTAACCCAAACCCTAACCCTAACCCTAACCCTAACCCAAACCGAAACCCAAACCCTAACCCTAACCCTAACGCTAACCCTAACCCTAACCCTAACCCTAACGCTAACCCTAAACATAACCCTAAACCTAACCCTAAACCTAACCAAACCTAAACCCTAACCCAAACCCTAATCCTAACACTAACCCTAACACTAACCCTAACCGAAAAACTAAACCCTAACCCTACTCCAACCCTAACCCTAACCCTAACACAAACCCTAACCCTAAACGTAACCTTAATCCAAACCCTAACCCTAACCCTAATCCACACAGAAACCATAATCTTAACACAAACCCTAACCCTAATTCTAACCCTAACCGTAACCCTAACCCTAATCCTAACCCTAAACCTAACCCAAACCCTAACACAAACCCTAACCCTAACCCTAACCCAAACCCTAACACTAACCCTAACCCTAACCCTAACTCAAACCCTATCCCTAACCCTAACCCTAACCCGAACCCAAACCCTAACCCTAACTCTAAACCTAACCCAAAACCTAAACCAAACCCCAACACTACCGCTAAACCAAATCCTAAATCTAACCCTAACCCTAAACCTAATTCAAACTCTAACCCTAACCCTAACACAAACCCTAACGCTAACCCTAATTCTAACTGAAACCCAAACCCTAACACTAACCCTAACCCAAACCCTAACAATAAGCCTAAACCTAAACCTAACCCCTAACCCAAAAACTAACCCTAACCCTAAACCTAACCATTAACCAAAACTTAACCCTAACCCTAAACCTAACTGAAACACTAATCCTAAACCTAACCCTAACCCTAATGCTAACCCTAAACCTAATTCAAACTCAAACCCTAACCCTAACCCTAACCCTAACCATAACCCTAACCCTAACCCTAACGCTAAACCTAACCATAACCCTAACCCTAACCCTAAACCTAACCAAACCTAAACCCTAATCAAAACCCTAATACTAACCCTAACCCAAACCCTAATCCTAACCCAAACCCTAACCCTAATCCTAACCCTAACCCTAACCCTAACCATAACCCTAACCCTACTCCTAACCCTAACCCTAACCCTAATACAAACCCTAACCCTAAACGTAACCTTAACCCAAACCCTAACCCTAACCCTAACCCAAACCCAAACCCTAATCTTAACACAAACCCTAACCCTAAACCTAACCCAAACCCTAACCCTAACCCTAACACTAACCCTAACCCAAACCCTAACGCTAACCCTAATCCTAACCCTAATGCTAACCCTAAACCTAACCCTAACACTAATTCTAGTCCTAACCCTAACCCTAACCCAAACCCTAACACTAACCCTAACCCTAACCCTAACCCTAAATCAAACGCTAAACCTAACCCTAAACCTAACCCGAACCCAAACCCTAACCCTACCCCTAACACTAACTGAAACACTAATCCTAAAAGTAACCCGAACCCTAATGCTAACCCTAAACCTAATTCAAACTCAAACCCTAACCCTAATCCTAAGCCGAACCCAAACTCTAACCCTAACCCTAAACCTAACCGAAAACATACCCCAAAACGAAAACCTAACCCTAACCCTAAACCCTAACCCTAACACTGACCCTAACCATAACCCAAACCTAAACCCAAAATCTAACCCTAATCCTAACCCTAACCCTAACCCTAATCCTAGTCCTAACCCTAACCCTAACCCTAACCTTAACCCTTACCCAAACCCAAACTCTAAACCAAACTCTAATCGGAACCCTAACTCTAACCCTAATCCTAACCCTAACCCTAACCATAACCCTAATCCAACACCTCACGCTAACCCTAACTCTAACCCAAACCCTAACCTAACCCTAACTCTAAACCAAACCCAAACCCTAACACTAACCCTAACTCTAACCCAAACCCTAACCTATCCCTAAACCTATCCCTAACTCAAAAGCTAACTCTAACACTAACCCAAACCCTAACCCTAACCCTAAACCAAACCATAACCCAAATAATAACCCTAAGCCTAACCCTAACCCTAAACTTAAACCTAAACATAATTCTAACCCTAACCCTAACCCAAACCCAAACCCAAACCCTAATCTTAACACAAACCCTAATCCTAATCCTAACCCTAACCCTAACCCTAACCCTAACCCAAACCCTAACCCTAACCCTAATCCTAACCCGAACCCTAACCCTAACCCTAACCCTAACCCTAACCCTAAACCTAACCCTAACACTAACCGTACTCCTAACCCTAACCCTAATCCTAACCCTAACCCAAACCCTAACCCAAACCCAAACCCTAACACTAACCCTAACACTAACCCTAACCATAACCCTAACCCTAACCGTAACGCTAAACCTAACCATAACCCTAACCCTAACCCTAAACCTAACCAAACCTAAATCCTAACCCAAACCCTAATCCTAACCCTAACACTAACCCTAACCGAAAACCTAAACCCTAACCCTACTCCTAACCCTAAACCTAACCCTAACACAAACCCTAACCCTAAACGTAAAGTTAACCCAAACCCTAACCCTAACACTAACCCAAACCCAAACCCTAATCTTAACACAAACTCTAACATTAATCCTAACCCTAACCGTAACCCTAACCCAAATGCTAACCCTAAACCTAACCGTAACCCTAACCCAAACCCTAAACCTAACCCTAACC
>JAJHUQ010000051.1:1482500-1492500 GCA_035773235.1 Eospalax fontanierii | reverse complement strand
CCCTAATCCTAACCCTAACCGTAACCCTAACTCAAACGATAACCCTAACCCTAACCTTAACCCAAACCCTAACCCTTACCCAAACCCAAACTCTAAACCTAACTCTAATCGGAACCCTAACCCTAAACCTAACCCTAACGATAAGCCTAACCATAACCTTAAACCTAACCGTAAAGCTAAACCTAACCATAACCCTAACCCTAACCCTAAACCTAACCAAACCTAAACCCTAACCCAAACCCTAATCCTAACACTAACCCTAACACTAAACCTAACCCAAAACCTAAACCCTAACCCTAATCCTAACCCTAACGCTAACCCTAAAACAAAACCTAACCGTAAACGTAACTTTAACCCAAACCCTAACTCTAACCCTAAACCAGACCCTAATCTTAACACAAACCCTAACGCTAATCCTAACCCTAACCGTAACCCTAACTCAAACGTTAACCGTAACCCTAACGCTAACCCTAACCATAACCCTAATCCAACACCTCACCCTAACCCTAACTCTAACCCAAACACTAACCTAAACCTAACTCTAAACCAAACCTAAACCCTAACCCAAACCCTAACTCTAACCCAAACCCTAACCTAACCCTAAACCTAACCCTAACTCAAACACTCACTCTAACACTAACCCAAACCGTAACTCTAACCCTAACCCAAACCATAACCCAAATAATAACCCTAATCCTAACCCTAACACTAACCCTCATCCTTATCCTAACCCAAACCCTAAACCTAACCCTAACCCTAACCCAAACCCTAACCCTAACCCTAACCCTAACCCTAACCCAAACACTAACCCTAACCCTAATCCTAACCCTAATGCTAACCCTAAACCTAACCCTAACACTAACCCTAGTCCTAACCCTGACCTTAACCCAAACCCTTACACTAACCCTAAGCCTAATCCTAAACCTAAATCAAACCCTAACCCTAACCCTAACCCTAACCTGAACCCAAACCCTAACCCTAACAATAACCCTAACTGAAATACTTATCCTAAACCTAACCCTAACCCTAATGCTAACCCTAAACCTAATTCAAACTCAAACCCTAACCCTAATCCTAACCCTAAACCTAACCTTAACCCTTACCCTAAACCAAACTGTAAACATAACTCTAATCGAAACCCTAACCCTAACCCTAATCCTAACCCTAACCCTAACCATAACCCTAATCCAACACCTCACCCTAACCCTAACTCTAACGCAAAGCCTAACCTAACCCTAACTCTAAACCAAACCCAAACCGTAACCCTAACCCTAACTCTAACCCAAACCCTAACCTAACCCTAAACCTAACCCTAACACAAACCCTAACTCTAACACTAACCCAAATCCTAACCCTAACACTAACCCAAACCATAACCCAAATAATAACCCTAATCCTAACCCTAACCTTAACCCTCATCCTTATCCTAAACCTAACCCTAACCCTAATTCTAAACCTAAACCTAACCCTAACCCTAACCCTAACCCTAACCCTAACCCTAACACAAAACCAAACCCTAATTTTAACACTAACCCTAACCCTAATCCTAACTCCAACCCTAAACCTAACCCAAACCCTAACCCTAACCCTAACCCTAACCCAAACCCTAACACTAACACTAACCCTAACCCTAACCCTAACCCTAACCCTAACCCAAACCCTAACCCTAACCCTAATCCTAACCCTAATGCTAACCCTAAACCTAACCCTAACACTAACCCTAGTCCTCACCCTACCCCTAACCCAAACCCTAACACTAACCCTAACCCTAACCCTAACCCTAAATCAAACCCTAAACCTAACCCTAACAATGACCTTAACCCTAACCCTAACCCTAACTGAAACACTAATCCTAACCCTAAACCTAACCCTAAACCTAAGCGAAAACCTAAACCCTAACCCTAATCCTAACCCTAACCCTAACTCTAAAACAAAACCTAACCCTAAACGTAACTTTAAACTAAACCCAAACCCTAACCCTAAACCAAACCCTAATCTTAACACAAACCCTAACCCTAAAACTAACCCTAACCGTAACCCTAACTCAAACGTTAACCCTAACCCTAACCCTAAACCAAACCCTAACCCTAACCCTAACCGAAACCCAAACCCTAACCCTAACCCTAATCCTAACCCTAATGCTAACCCTAAACCTAACCCTAACACTAATTCTAGTCCTAAACCTAACCCTAACCCAAACCCTAACACTAACCCTAACCCTAACCCTAACCCTAAATCAAACGCTAAACCTAACCCTAAACCTAACCCGAACCCAAACCCTAACCCTACCCCTAACACTAACTGAAACACTAATCCTAAACGTAACCCGAACCCTAATGCTAAACCTAAACCTAATTCAAACACAAACCCTAACCCTAATCCTAAGCCGAACCCAAACCCTAACCCTAACCCTAAACCTAACCGAAAACACAACCCAAACCGAAACCCTCACCCTAACTCTAAACCCTAACCCTAACACTGACCCTAACCATAACCCAAACCTAAACCCAAACCCTAACCCTAATCCTAACCCTAACCCTAACCCTAATCCTAGTCCTAACCCTAACCCTAACCCTGAACTTAACCCTTACCCAAACCCAAACTCTAAACCAAACTCTAATTGGAACCCTAACTCTAACCCTAATCCTAACCCTAGCCCTAAACATAACCCTAATCCAACACCTCACGCTAACCATAACTCTAACCCAAACCCTAAACTAACCCTAACTCTAAACCAAACCCAAACCCTAACACTAACCCTAACTCTAACCCAAACCCTAACCTATCCCTAAACCTATCCCTAACTCAAAACCTAACTCTTACACTAACCCAAACCCTAACCCTAACCCTAAACCAAACCATAACCGAAATAATAACCCTAACCCTAACCCTAACCCTAACCTTAAACCTAACCATAATTCTAACCCTAACCCTAACCCTAAACCTAACCCTAACCCAAACCCAAACCGAAACCCTAATCGTAACACAAACCCTAATCCTAATCCTAACCCTAACCCTAACCCTAACCCTAACCCAAACCCTAACCCTAACCCTAATCCTAACCCTAACCCTAACCCTAACCCTAATGCTAACCCTAAACCTAATTCAAACTCAAACCCTAACCCTAATCCTAAGCCGAACCCAAACTCTAACCCTAACCCTAAACCTAACCGAAAACATAACCCAAACCGAAAACCTAACCCTAAACCTAAACCCTAACCCTAACACTGACCCTAACCATAACCCAAACCTAAACCCAAACCCTAACCCTAATCCTAACCCTAACCCTAACCCTAATCCTAGTCCTAACCCTAACCCTAACCCTAACCTGAACCCTTACCCAAACCCAAACTCTAAACCAAACTCTAATCGGAACCCTAACTCTAACCCTAATCCTAACCCTAACCCTAACCATAACCCTAATCCAACACCTCACGCTAACCCTAACTCTAAACCAAACCCAAACCCTAACACTAACCCTAACTCTAACCCAAACCCTAACCTATCCCTAAACCTATCCCTAACTCAAAAGCTAACTCTAACACTAACCCAAACCCTAACCGTAACCCTAAACCAAACCATAACCCAAATAATAACCCTAACCCTAACCCTAACCCTAACCTTAAACCTAAACATAATTCTAACCCTAACCCTAACCCAAACCCAAACCCAAACCCTAATCTTAACACAAACCCTAATCCTATTCCTAACCCTAACCCTAACCCTAACCCAAACCCTAACCCTAACCCCAATCCTAACCCGCACCCTAACCCTAACCCTAACCCTAACCCTAACCCTAACCCTAATCCTAACCCTAAACCTAACCCTAACACTAACCGTACTCCTAACCCTAACCCTAACCCTAACCCTAACCCTAACCCAAACCCTAACCCAAACCCAAACCCTAACACTAACCCTAACACTAACCCTAACCATAACCCTAACCCTAACCGTAACGCTAAACCTAACCATAACCCTAACCCTAACCCTAAACCTAACCAAACCTAAATCCTAACCCAAACCCTAATCCTAACCCTAACACTAACCCTAACCGAAAACCTAAACCCTACCCCTCCTCCTACCCGTACACCTACCCGTAACACACACCCTAACCCTAAACGTAAAGTTAACCCAAACCCTAACCCTAACACTAACCCAATCCCAAACCCTAATCTTAACACAAACTCTAACATTAATCCTAACCCTAACGCTAACCCTAACCCAAATGCTAACCCTAAACCTAACCGTAACCCTAACCCAAACCCTATCCCTTACCCTAACCCTAACCCTAACCCTTACCCTGACCCTAACCCAAACCCTTACACTAAACCTTACCCTAACCCTAACCCTAATCTAGTCCTAACCCTAACCCTAACCCTAACCCTAAACCTAACCTTAACCCTTACCCAAACCCAAACTCTAAACCTAACTCTAATCGGAACCCTAACCCTAACCCTAATCCTAACACTAACCCTAACCATAACCCTAATCCAACACCTCACCCTAACCCTAACTCTAACCCAAACGCTAACCTAACCCTAACTCTAAGCAAAACCCAAACCCTAACCCTAACCCTAATTCTAACCCAAACCCTAACCTAACAGTAAACCTAACCCTAACTCAAACCCTAACTCTAACACTAACCCAAACCCTAACTCTAACCCTAACCCAAACCATATCCCAAATAATATCCCTAATCCTAACCCTAACCCTAACCCTCATGCTTACCCTAACCCTAACCCTAACCCTAACCCTAACCCTAATTCTAACCCTAACCCTAACCCTAACCCAAAACCTAACCCTAACCCTAACCCTAACCCTAATCTTAGCACTAACCCTAAACCTAACACTCACCCAGATTCAAACCTAACCCTAACCCAAACCCTAACCCTAACCCTAACACAGACCCTAACCCTAACCCTAATCCTAACCCTAATGCTAACCCTAAACCTAACTAAAACTCAAACTCTAACCCTAAGCCTAACCCTAACCCAAACCCTAACCCTACCCCTAACCCTACCCCTAACTAAAACCCTCACACTCACCCACCCCGAACGCAAAACGTAACCCTAAACCGCAACATAACTGAAAACCTAAACCTAACTGTAATCCTAAACCAAACCCTAACCCTAACCCTAACCCTAACCCTAACCCAAACCCTAACCCTAACCCTAACCCTAACCCAAACCCAAACCCTAACCCTAAGCCTAATCCTAAAACTAATGCTAACCCTAAACTTAACCCTAACCCTAGTCCTAACCCTAACCCTAACCCAAACCCTAACACTAACGCTAACCCTAACCCTAACCCTAAATCAAACCCTAAACCTAACCCTAACCCTAACCTTAACCTAACCCTAACCCTAACTGAAACACTAATCCTAAACCTAACCCTAACCCTAATGTTAAACCTAAACCTAATTCAAACTCAAACCCTAACCCTAATACTAACCCGAACCCAAACCCTAACCCTAACCCTAAACCTAACCCAAAATATAACCCAAACCGAAACCCTAATCCTAACACTAAACCTAACCCTAAACCCTAACACTTACCCTAACCGTAACACAAACCTAAACACAAACCCTAAACCTAATCCTAACCCTAAACCTAACCCTAATCCTAGTCCTATCCCTAACCCTAACCGTAACCCTAACCCTAACCTTAACCCTTACACAAACCCAAACTCTAAACCTAACTCTAATCGGAACCCTAACCCTAACCCTAATCCTAACCCTAACCCTAACCATAACCCTAATCCAACACCTCACCCTAACCCTAACTCTAACCCAAACCTTCACCTAAACCTAACTCTAAACCTAACCCTAACTCAAACCCTCACTCTAACAGTAACCCAAACCCTAACCCTAACCCTAAACCAAACCATAACCCAAATAATAACCCTAATCCTAACCCTAACCCTAACACTCATCCTTATCCTAACCCTAACCCTAATTCTAACCCTAACCCTAATTCTAACCCTAACCCTAACCCTAACCTTAACCCTAACCCTAACCCAAACCCAAACCCTAATCTTAACACAAACCCTAATCCTAATCCTAACCCTAACCCTAACCCTAACCCAAACCCTAAACCTAACCCTAACCCTAACCCAAACCCTAACCCTAACCCTAACCCTAACCCTAACCATAACCCAAACCCTAACCCTAACCCTAATCCTAAGCCTAATGCTAACCCTAAACCTAACCCTAACACTAACCCTAGTCCTAACCCTATCCCTAACCCAAACCCTTACACTAACCCTAAGCCTAACCCTAACCCTAAATCAAACCCTAACCCTAACCCTAACCCTAACCCGAACCCAAACCCTAACCCTAAACCTAACCCTAACCTTAACCCTTACCCAAACCCAAACTCTAAACCTAACTCTACTCGGAACCCTAACCCTAACCCTAACCCTAACGCTAACACTAACCATAACCCTAACAATAACCTTAAAGCTAAACCTAACCATAACCCTAACCCTAACCCTAAACCTAACCAAACCTAAACCCTAACCCAAACCCTAATCCTAACCCTAACCCTAACAGTAAAATTAACCGAAAACCTAAACCCTAACCCTAATCCTAACCCTAACCCTAACCCTAAAAGAAAACCTAACCCTAAACGTAACTTTAACCCAAACCCTAACCCTAACCCTAAACCAAACCCTAATCTTAACACAAACCCTAACCCTAATCCTAACCCTAACCGTAACCCTAACTCAAACGATAACCCTAACCCTAACCCTAACCCAAACCCTAACCCTAACCCTAACCCTAACCCAAACCCAAACCCTAACCCTAAACCTAATCCTAAAACTAATGCTAACCCTAAACCTAACCCTAACACTAGTCGTAACCCTAACCCTAACGCAAACCCTAACACTAACCCTAACCCTAACCTTAAGCCTTACCCAAACCCAAACTCTAAACCTAACTCTAATCGGAACCCTAACCCTAAACCTAACCCTAACGATAAGCCTAACCATAACCTTAAACCTAACCGTAAAGCTAAACCTAACCATAACCCTAACCCTAACCCTAAACCTAACCAAACCTAAACCCTAACCCAAACCCTAATCCTAACACTAACCCTAACACTAAACCTAACCGAAAACCTAAACCCTAACCCTAATCCTAACCCTAACCCTAACCCTAAAACAAAACCTAACCCTAAACGTAACTTTAACCCAAAAGCTAACTCTAACCCTAAACCAGACCCTAATCTTAACACAAACCCTAACCCTAATCCTAACCCTAACCGTAACCCTAACTCAAACGTTAACCGTAACCCTAACGCTAACCCTAACCATAACCCTAATCCAACACCTCACCCTAACCCTAACTCTAACCCAAACACTAACCTAAACCTAACTCTAAACCAAACCTAAACCCTAACCCAAACCCTAACTCTAACCCAAACCCTAACCTAACCCTAAACCTAACCCTAACTCACTCACTCTAACACTAACCCAAACCGTAACTCTAACCCTAACCCAAACCATAACCCAAAAAATAACCCTAATCCTAACCCTAACACTAACCCTCATCCTTATCCTAACCCAAACCCTAAACCTAACCCTAACCCTAACCCAAACCCTAACCCTAACCCTAACCCTAACCCTAACCCAAACACTAACCCTAACCCTAATCCTAACCCTAATGCTAACCCTAAACCTAACCCTAACACTAACCCTAGTCCTAACCCTGACCTTAACCCAAACCATTACACTAACCCTAAGCCTAATCCTAACCCTAAATCAAACCCTAACCCTAACCCTAACCCTAACCCGAACCCAAACCCTAACCCTAACAATAACCCTAACTGAAATACTTATCCTAAACCTAACCCTAACCCTAATGCTAACCCTAAACCTAATTCAAACTCAAACCCTAACCCTAATCCTAACCCTAAACCTAAACTTAACCCTTACCCTAAACCAAACTCTAAACATAACTCTAATCGAAACCCTAACCCTAACCCTAATCCTAACCCTAACCCTAACCATAACCCTAATCCAACACCTCACCCTAACCCTAACTCTAACCCAAAGCCTAACCTAACCCTAACTCTAAACCAAACCCAAACCGTAACCCTAACCCTAACTCTAACCCAAACCCTAACCTAACCCTAAACCTAACTCTAACACAAACCCTAAATCTAACACTAACCCAAATTCTAACACTAACACTAACCCAAACCATAACCCAAATAATAACCCTAATCCTAACCCTGACCTTAACCCGCATCCTTATCCTGACCCTAACCCTAACCCTGATTCTAAACCTAAACCTAACCCTAAACCTAACCCTAACCCTAACCCTAACACAAAACCAAACCCTAATTTTAACACTAACCCTAACCCTAATCCTAACTCCAACCCTAAACCTAACCCAAACCCTAACCCTAACCCTAACCCTAACCCAAACCCTAACACTAACACTAACCCTAACCCTAACCCTAACCCTAACCCTAACCCAAACCCTAACCCTAACCCTAATCCTAACCCTAATGCTAACCCTAAACCTAACCCTAACACTAACCCTAGTCCTAACCCTAACCCTAACCCAAACCCTAACACTAACCCTAACCCTAACCCTAACCCTAACCCTAAATCAAACCCTAAACCTAACCCTAACAATGACCTTAACCCTAACCCTAACCCTAACTGAAACACTAATCCTAACCCTAACCCTAACACTAAACCTAAGCGAAAACCTAAACCCTAACCCTAATCCAAACCCTAACCCTAACTCTAAAACAAAACCTAACCCTAAACGTTACTTTAAACTAAACCCAAACCCTAACCCTAAACCAAACCCTAATCTTAACACAAACCCTAACCCTAAAACTAACCCTAACCGTAACCCTAACTCAAACGTTAACCCTAACCCTAACCCTAAACCAAACCCTAACCCTAACCCTAACCGAAACCCAAACCCTAACCCTAACCCTAATCCTAACCCTAATGCTAACCCTAAACCTAACCCTAACACTAATTCTAGTCCTAACCCTAACCCTAACCCAAACCCAAACACTAACCCTAACCCTAACCCTAACCCTAAATCAAACGCTAAACCTAACCCTAAACCTAACCCGAACCCAAACCCTAACCCTACCCCTAACACTAACTGAAACACTAATCCTAAACGTAACCCGAACCCTAATGCTAAACCTAAACCTAATTCAAACACAAACCCTAACCCTAATCCTAAGCCGAACCCAAACCCTAACCCTAACCCTAAACCTAACCGAAAACACAACCCAAACCGAAACCCTCACCCTAACTCTAAACCCTAACCCTAACACTGACCCTAACCATAACCCAAACCTAAACCCAAACCCTAACCCTAATCCTAACCCTAACCCTAACCCTAATCCTAGTCCTAACCCTAACCCTAACCCTGAACTTAACCCTTACCCAAACCCAAACTCTAAACCAAACTCTAATTGGAACCCTAACTCTAACCCTAATCCTAACCCTAACCCTAACCATAACCCTAATCCAACACCTCACGCTAACCCTAACTCTAACCCAAACCCTAACCTAACCCTAACTCTAAACCAAACCCAAACCCTAACACTAACCCTAACTCTAACCCAAACCCTAACCTATCCCTAAACCTATCCCTAACTCAAAACCTAACTCTAACACTAACCCAAACCCTAACCCTAACCCTAAACCAAATCATAACCCAAATAATAACCCTAACCCTAACCCTAACCCTAACCTTAAACCTAACCATAATTCTAACCCTAACCCTAACCCTAAACCTAACCCTAACCCAAACCCAAACCGAAACCCTAATCGTAACACAAACCCTAATCCTAATCCTAACCCTAACCCTAACCCTAACCCTAACCCAAACCCTAACCCTAACCCTAATCCTAACCCTAACCCTAACCCTAATCCTAACCCTAAACCTAACCCTAACACTAACCCTACTCCTAACCCTAACCCTAATCCTAACCCTAACCCAAACCCTAACCCAAACCCA
>JAJHUQ010000051.1:1460000-1467500 GCA_035773235.1 Eospalax fontanierii | reverse complement strand
CAAAATATAACCCAAACCGAAACCCTAACCTTAACCCTAAACCTAAACCTAAACCCTAACCCTAACACTTACCCTAACATAACCCAAACCTAAACACAAACCCTAACCCTAATCCTAACCCTAAACCTAAACCTAACCCTAATCCTAGTCCTATCCCTAACCCTAACCGTAACCCTAACCCTAACCTTAACCCTTACCCAAACCCAAACTCTAAACCTAACTCTAATCGGAACCCTAACCCTAACCCTAATCCTAACCCTAACCCTAACCATAACCCTAATCCAACACCTCACCCTAACTCTAAATCTAACCTAAACGCTAACCTAAACCTAACTCTAAACCAAACCCAAACCCTAACCCTAACCCTAACTCTAACCCAAAACCTAAACTATCTTTAAACCTAACCCTTACTCAAACCCTCACTCTAACATTAACCCAAACCGTAACCCTAACCCTAACCCAAACCATAACCCAAATAATAACCCTAATCCTAACACTAACACTAACCCTAATCCTTATCCTAACACTAACCCAAACCCTAACCCTAAACCTAACCCTAACTCAAACCCTCACTCTAACACAAACCCAAACCCTAACCCTAACCCTAACCCTAACCCGAATCCAAACCCTAACCCTAACCCTAACCTAACTGAAACACTCATCCTACACCTCACCCTGACCCTAATGCTAACCCTAAACCTAATTCAAACTCAACCCCTACCCCTAATCTTAACCCTAAACCAAACCCAAACCCTAACCCTAACCCTAACTCTAACCCAAACCCTAACCCAACCCCAAACCTAACCCTAACTCAAGCCCTCACTCTAACACTAACCCACACCTGAACCCCAACCCTAACCCTAACCATAACCCAAATAATAACCCTAATCCTAACCCTAACACTAACCCTAGTCCTAACCCTAACCCTAAACCTAATCCTAACTCTAAACCTAACCCTAACCCTAACCCTAACCCTAAATCAAACCCTAAACCTAACCCTAACCCTAACCTTAACCCTAACCCTAACCCTAACTGAAACACTAATCCTAAACCTAACCTTAATCCTAATGCTAACCCTAAACCTAATTCAAACTCAAACCCTAACCCTAATCCTAACCCAAACCCAAACACTAACCCTAACCCTAAGCATAGCCCAAAACATAACCCAAACCGAAACCCTAACCCTAACCCTAAACCTAATCCTAAACTGTAACCCTAACACTTACCCTAATCATAACCCAAACCTAAACCCAAACCCTAACCCTAATCCTAACCCTAACCCTAACCCTAATCCTACTTCTAACCCTAACCCTAACCCTAACCCTAACCCTAACCTTAACCGTAACCCAAACCCAAACTCTAAACCTAACTCTAATCGGAACCCTAACCCTAAACCTAACCCTAACGCTAACCCTAACCATAACCCTAACCCTAACCGTAAAGCTAAACCTAACCATAACACTAACCCTAACCCTAAACCTAACCAAACCTAAACCCTAACCCAAACCCTAATCCTAACCCTAACCCTAACACTAAACCTAAGCGAAAACCTAAACCCTAAACCTAATCCTAACCCTAACTGTAACCCTAAAACAAAACCTAACCCTAAACGTAACTTTAACCCAAACCCTAACCCTAACCCTAAACCAAACCTTAATCTTAACACAAACCCTAACCCTAATCCTAACCCTAACCGAAACCCTAACTCAAACGTTAACCCTAACCCTAACCCTAAACCAAACCCTAACCCTAACCCTAACCCTAAACCAAAACCAAACCCTAACCCTAACCCTAATCCTAAAACTAATGCTAACCCTAAACCTAACCCTTACCCTAGTCGTAACCCTAACCCTAACCCAAACCCTAACACTAACCCTAACCCTAACCCTAACCCTAAATCAAACCCTAAACCTAACCCTAACCCTAACCTTAACCTAACCCTAACCCTTACTGAAACACTAATCCTAGACCTAACCCTAACCCTAATGCTAACCCTAAACCTAATTCAAACTCAAACCCTAACCCTAATCCTAACCCGAACCCAAATCCTAACCCTAACCCTAAACATAACCCAAAATATAGCCCAAACCGAAACCCTAACCCTAACCCTAACCTAAACCCTAACCATAACCCAAACCTAAACACAAACCCTAACCATAATCCTAACCCTAAACCTAACCCTAATCCTAGTCCTATCCCTAACCCTAACCGTAACCCTAACCTTAACCCTTACCCAAACCCAAACACCTCACCCTAACCCTAATTCTAACCCAAACCCTAACCTAAACCTAAATCTAAACCAAACCCAAACCCTAACCCTAACCCTAACTCTAACCCAAACACTAACCTAACCCTAAACCTAACCCTAACTCAAACCCTCACTCTAACACTAACCCAAACCGTAACCCTAACCCTAACCCAAACCATAACCCAAATAATAACCCTAATCCTAACCCTAACACTAACCCTCATACTTATCCTAACCCTAACCCTAACCCAAACCCAAACCCTAATCTTAACACAAACCCTAACCCTAATCCTAACCCTAACCCAAACCCTAACCCTAACCCTAACCCAAAACCTAAACCCAACCCTACTCCTAACCCTAACCATAACCCTAACACAAACACTAACCCTAAACGTAACCTTAATCCAACCCTAACCCTAACCCTAATCCACACAGAAAGCATAATCTTAACACAAACCCTAACCCTAACCCTAACCCTAACCTAACCCTAAACCAAACGCTAACCCTAACCCTAACCCTAACCCAAACCCTAACCCTAACCCAAACCCTAACCCTAATCCTAACCCTAACCCTAACCCAAACCCTAACACTAACCCTAACCCTAACCCTAACTCAAACCCTATACCTAACCCTAACCCTAGCCCGAACCCAAACCCTAACCCTAACTCTAAACCTAACCCAAAACCTAAACCAAACCCAACACTACCCATAAACCAAATCCTAAATCTAACCCTAACCCTAAACCTAATTCAAACTCTAACCCTAACCCTAACACAAAGCCTAACCCTAACCCTAACCCTAACCCGAACCCAAACCCTAACACTAACCCTAACCCTAACAGAAATACTTATGCTAAACCTAACCCTAACCCTAATGCTAACCCTAAACCTAATTCAAACTCAAACCCTAACCCTAATCCTAACCCTAAACCTAACCTTAACCCTTACCCAAACCCAAACTCTAAACATAACTCTAATCGGAACCCTAACCTTAACCCTAATCCTAACCCTAACCCTAACCATAACCCTAATGCAACACCTCACCCTAACCCTAACTCTAACCCAAACCCTAACCTAAACCTAACTCTAAACCAAACCCAAACCCTAACCCTAACCCTAACTCTAACCCAAACCCTAACCTAACCCTAAACCTAACCCTAACTCAAACCCTCACTCTAACACTAACCCAAACCGTAACCCTAACCCTAACCCAAACCATAACCCAAATAATAACCTTAATCCTAACCCTAACACTAACCGTCATCCTTATCCTAACCCTAACCCTAACCCAAACCCAAACCCTAATCTTAACACAAACCCTAACCCTAATCCTAACCCTAACCCAAACCCTAACCCTAACCCTAACCCAAAACCTAAACCCAACCGTAAACCTAACCCTAACCCTAAACCAAAAACTAACCCTAAATCTAACCCTAAGCCAAACCCTAACCCTAACACTTATCCTAACCCATTCCCAAACCCTAACACTAACCCTAACCCTAATCCAAACCCTAACCCTAACCCTAACCCGAACCCAAACCCAAACCCTAACCGTAATCCTAACGCTAATGCTAACCGTAAACCTAACTCAAACTCAAACCCTAATTATAACCCTAACCCTAAACCAAACCCTAACCCTAACCCTCACCGTAACCCTAACCCTAACCCTAACCCTAACCCTAACCATAACACTAACCCTAATTCTAACTAAAACCCAAACCCTAACCATAACCCAAACCCAAACCCTAATCTTAACACAAACCCTAACCCTAATCCTAACCCTAAACCTAACCCTAACCCAACCCCTAACCCGCACCATAACTCTAACCGAAACCCGAACCCTAACCCTAAGCCTAACCCAAATCCTTACCCTAACCCTAAACCTAACCCTAACCCTAACCCAAACCCTAACCCTAACCCAAACCCTAACCCAAACCCAAACCCTAACCCTAAGCCTAACGCTAACGCTAACCCTAACCCTAACTCTAAACGTAACGATAATCCTAACACTAACCCTAACCCTAAACCTAACCAAACCTAAACCCTAACCCAAACCCTAATCCTAACACTAACCCTAACACTAACCCTAACCGAAAACCTAAACCCTAACCCTACTCCTAACCCTAACCCTAACCCTAACACAAACCCTAACCCTAAACGTAACCTTAATCCTAACCCTAACCCTAACCCTAATCCACACAGAAACCATAATCTTAACACAAGCCCTACCCCTAATCCTAACCCTAAACCTAACCCTAACCCAAACGCTAACCCTAACCCTAACCCTAACCCAAACCCTAACCCTAACCCTAACCCAAACCCATCCGTAATCCTAACCCTAACCCTAACCCAAACCCTAACACTAACCCTAACCCTAACCCTAACTCAAACCCTATACCTAACCCTAACCCTAACCCGAACCCAAACCCTAACCCTAACTCTAAACCTAACCCAAAACCTAAACCAAACCCCAACACTACCCATAAACCAAATCCTAAATCTAACCCTAACCCTAAACCTAATTCAAACTCTAACCCTAACCCTAACACAAACCCTAACGCTAACCCTAATTCTAACTGAAACCCAAACCCTAACACTAACCCTAACCCAAACCCTAACAATAACCCTAAACCTAAACCTAACCCCTAACCCTAAAACTAACCCTATCCCTAACCCTATCCCTAACCCTAACCCTAAACCCTAACCCTAACACTAACCCTAACCATAACCCAAACCTAAACAAAAACCCTAACCTTAATCCTAATCGTAACCATAATCCTAGTCCTAACCCTAACCCTAACCCTAACCCAAACCCTAACACTAACCCTTACCCTAACCCTAACCCTAAATCAAACCCTAAACCTAACCCTAACCCTAACACTTACACAAACCATAACCCAAAACCTAACCCTAACCCTAACCCTAACCATTATCTTATCCCTATCCCTCACCCTAACCCTAACACTAACCCAGATTCAAACCTAACCCTAACCCAAACCGTAACCCTAACCCTAACCCTAACCCAAACCCTAACCCTAACCCTAATCCTAACCCGAAACCTAACTCAAACTCAAACCGTAACCCTAAGCCTAACCCTAAACCAAACCCTAACCCTAACCCTAACCCTAACCCTAACCCTAACTAAAACCCTAACCCTAACCCTAACCCTAACCCAATCCCTAACCCTAACCCTAATCCTAACCCTAATGCTAACCCGAAACCTAACTCAAACTCAAACCCTAACCCTAAGCCTAACCCTAAACCAAACCCTAACCCTAAACCTAACCCTAACTAAAACCCTAACACTAACCCAACCCGCACCCAAACCCTAACCCTAACCCTAACACTAACCCTAACCCTAACCCTAACACTAACCCAAACGCTAACCCTAACCCTAACCCAAAACCTAAACCTAACCCTAAACCTAACCCTAACCGTAACCCAATTTCTAAGCCTAACCCTAAACCTTAACTTAACCCCTAACCCCTAACCCCAAACCCTAACCCAAACCCTAACACTAACCCTAACCCTAATCCTAAACCTAAACCTAGTCCTAACACTAACCCTAACCCTAACCCTAACCCTAACCTTAACCCTTACCCAAACCCAAACTCTAAACCTAACTCTAATCGGAACCCTAACCCTAACCCTAATCCTAACCCTAACCCTAACCATAACCCTAATCCAACACCTCACCGTAACCCTAACTCTAACCCAAACCCTAACCAAACCCTAACTCTTAACCAAACCCAAACCATAAAACTAACCCTAACTCTAACCCAAACCCTAACCTAAACATAAACCTACCCTAACTCAAACCCTAACTCTAACACTAACGCAAACACTAACCCTAACCCTAACTCAAACCATAACCCAAATAATAACCCTAATCCAAACCCTAACCCTAACCCTCATCCTTATCCTAACCCTAACCCTAATTCTAACCATAACCCTAACCCTAACCCTAACCCAAAACCTAATCCTAAATCTCACCATAAACATAATCTTAACAATAACCCTATCCCTAACACTAACCCAGATTCAAACCTAACCCTAACGCAAACCCTAACCCTAAACCTAACCCTAACCCAAACCCTACCCCTGACCCTAATCCTACCCCTAATGCTAACCCTAAATCTAACTCAAACTCAAACCCTAACCCTAAGCCTAACCCTAACCCAAACCCTAACCCTAACCCTAACCCTAACCCTAACTAAAACCCTAACGCTAACCCAACCCGAACGCAAACCCAAAACCCTAACCCGAAACTTAACCGAAAACCTAAACCTAACCGTAATCCTAAACCAAACCCTAACCCTAACACTAACCCTAACCCTAATCCTAAGCCTAACCCTAACCCTAACCCTAACCCAAACCCGAACCCTAACCATAAACCTAACCCAAAACCCTAACCCTATCCCTAACCCTAAACCAAACACTAACCCGAATCTTAACCCTAAACCAAACCCTAATCCTAACCCTAACCCTAACACTAACCCTAACCGAAAACCTAAACCTTAACCCTACTCCTAACCCTAACCCTAACCCTAACACAAACCCTAACCCTAAACGTAACCTTAACCCAAACCCTAACCCTAACCCTAACCCAAACCCAAACCCTAATCTTAACACAAACCCTAACCCTAACCCTAACCCAAACCCTAACCCTAACCCTAACACTAACCCTAACCCAAACCCTAACCCTAACCCTAATCCTAACCCTAATGCTAACCCTAAACCTAACCCTAACATAAACCCTAGTCCTAACCCTAATCCTAACCCAAACTCTAACACTAATCCTAACAGTAACCCTAACATTAAATCAAACCCTAAACCTAACCCTAAACCTAACCAGAACCCAAACCCTAACCCTAATCCTAATCCTAACTGAAACACTAATCCTAAACCTAACCCGAAACCTAATGCTAACCCTAAACCTAATTCAAACTCAAGCCCTAACACTAATCCTAAGCCGAACCCAAACCCTAACCCTAACCCTAAACCTAACCCAAACCCTAACCCTAACCCTAACCCTAACCCTAATCCTAACCCTAATGCTAACCCTAAACCTAACCCTAACATTAACCCTCGTCCTAACCCTAACCCTAACCCTAACCCTAACCCTAACAGTAACCCTAACCCAAACCCTAACCCGAACCCAACCCCTAAATCTAACCCTAACCCTAACCCTAATCCTAACCCTAATGCTAACCCTAAACCTAACCCTAACATTAACCCTCGTCCGAAACCTAA
>JAJHUQ010000051.1:1452500-1457500 GCA_035773235.1 Eospalax fontanierii | reverse complement strand
TCACTCTAACACTAACCCAAACCGTAACCCTAACCCTAACCCAAACCATAACCCAAATAATAACCCTAATCCTAACCCTAACACTAACCCTAATCCTTATCCTAACACTAACCATAACCCTAACCCTAACCCTAATTCTAACCCTAACCCTAACCCTAACCCTAACCCTAAACCAAACCCAAACCCTAATCTTAACACAAACCCTAACACTAATCCTAACCCTAACCCTAACCCTAACCCAAACCCTAACCCTAAACCTAACCCTAACCGAAACCCTAACCCTAACCCTAACCCTAACCCTAACCCTAACCCAAACCCTAACCCTAACCCTAATCCTAACCCTAATGCTAACCCTAATCCTAACCCTAACACTATCCCTAGTCCTAACCCTAACCCTAACCCAAACCCTTACACTAACCCTAAGCCTAACCCTAACCCTAAATCAAACCCTAACCCTAACCCTAACCCTTACCCTAACCCGAACCCAAACCCTAAGCCTAACCCTAACCCTAACAGAAATACTTATGCTAAACCTAACCCTAACCCTAATGCTAACCCTAAACCTAATTCAAACTCAAACCCTAACCCTAATCCTAACCCTAAACCTAACCTTAACCCTTACCCAAACTCTAAACATAACTCTAATCGGAACCCTAACCCTAACCCTAATCCTAAGCCTAACCCTAACGAAAAATCTAATCCAAAACCTCACCCTAACCCTAACTCTAACCCAAACCCTAACCTAACCCTAAACCTAACCCTAACTTAAACCCTAACTCTAACACTAACCCAAACCCTAACCCTAACACTAACCCAAACCATAACCCCAATAATAACCCTAATCCTAACCCTAACCTTAACCCTCATCCTTATCCTAACCCTAACCCTAAACCTAATTCTAAACCTAACCCTAACCCTAACCCTAACCCTAACCCTAACCCTAACACAAACCCAAACCCTAATTTTAACACAAACCCTAACCCTAATCCTAACTCCAACCCTAAACCTAACCCAAACCCTAACCCTAACCCAAAACATAACCCTAACCCTAACCCTAACCCTAACCCTAAACCTAACCCAAACCCTAACCCTAACCCTAATCCTAATCCTAATGCTAACCCTAAACCTAAACCTAACACTAACCCTAGTCCTAACCATAACCCTAACTCAAACCCTAACACTAACCCTAACCCTAACCCTAACCCTAACCCTAAATAAAACCCTAAACCTAACCCTAACCCTAACCTTAAGCCTAACCCTAACCCTAACTGAAACACTAATCCTAAACCTAACCCTAACCCTAATGCAAACCCTAAACCTAATTCAAACTCAAACCCTAACCCTAATCCTAACCCGAACCCAAACCTTAACCCTAACCCTAAACCTAGCCCAAAACATAACCCAAACCGAAACCCTAACCCTAACGCTAACCCTAATCCTAAACTGTAACCCTAACACTTACCCTAATCATAACCCAAACCTAAACCCAAACCCTAACCCTAATCCTAACCCTAACCCTAACCCTAATCCTAGTTCTAACCTTAACCCTAACCCTAACCCTAACCCTATCCTTAACCGTAACCCAAACCCAAACTCTAAACCTAACTCTAATCGGAACCCTAACCCTAACCCTAATCCTAACCCTAACCCTAACCATAACCCTAATCCAACACCTCACACTAACCCTAACTCTAACCCAAAGCCTAACCTAACCCTAACTCTAAAGCAAACCCAAACCGTAACACTAACCCTAACTCTAACCCAAACCCTAACCTAACCCTAAACCAAACCCTAACTCAAACCCTATCTCTAACACTAACCCAAACCCTAACCCTAACACTAACCCAAACCATAACCCAAATAATAACCCTAATCCTAACCCTAACCTTAACCCTCATCTTTATCCTAACCCTAACCCTAACCCTAATTCTAAAACTAACCCTAACCCTAACCCTAACCCTAACCCTAATCCTCACACAAACCCAAACCCCAATTTTAACACAAACCCTAACCCTAATCCTAACTCCAACCCTAACCCTAACCCAAACCCTAAACCTAACCCTAACCCTAACCCTAACCCTAACCCTAACCCAAACCCTAACCCTAACCCTAATCCTAACCCTAATGCTAACCCTAAACCTAAACCTAACACTAACCCTAGTCCTAACCCTAACCCTAACCCAAACCCTAACACTAAACCTAACCCTAACCCTAACCCTAAATCAAACCCTAACCCTATAACTAACCCTAACCAGAACCCAAACCCTAACCCTAACCCTAACCCTAACTGAAACACTAATCCTAAACCTAACCCTAACCCTAATGCTAACCCTAAACCTAATTCAAACTCAAACCCTAACCCTATTCCTAACCCGAACCCAAACAATAACCCTAACCCTAAACCTAACCCAAAACATAACCCAAACCGAAACCCTAACCCTAAATCTAACCCTAACCCTAAACCCTAACCCTAACACTAACCCTAATATTAACCCAAACCTAAACACAAACCCTAACCCTAATTCGAACCCTAACCGTAACCCTAATCCTAGTCCTAACCCTAACCCTAACACTAACACTAACCTTAAGCCTTACCCAAACACAAACTCTAAACCTAACTCTAATCGGAACCCTAACCCAAACCCTAATCCTACCTCTAACCCTAACCATAACCCTAATCCAACACCTCACCCGAACCCTAACTCTAACCCAAACCCTAACCTAACCCTAACTGTAAACCAAACGCAAACCCTAACCCTAACCCAAACTCTAACCCAAACTCTAACCTAAACCTAAACCTAACCCTCACTCAAACCCTAACTCTAACACTAAACCAAACCCTAACACTAACCCTAACCCAAACCATAACCCAAATAATACCCCTAATCCTAACCCTAACCCTAACCGTCATCCTTATCCTAACCCTAACCCTAACCCTAACCCTAATATTAACACTAATTCTAATCCAACCCTAACCCTAACCCAATACCTAACCCTAAACCTAACCCTAACCCTAATCTTAACACTAAACCTAACCTTAACAATAACCCAGATTCAAACCTAACCCTAACCCAAACCCTAACCCTAACCCTAACCCTAACCCAAACCCTAACCGTAACCCTTATTCTAACCCTAATGCTAAACCTAAACCTAACTCAAACTCAAACCCTAACCCTAAGCCTAACCCTAACCCAAACTCTAACCCTAACCCTAACCCTAAACCTAACTAAAACCCTAACACTAACCCAACCCGATTGCAAACCCTAAGCCTAACCCGAAACTTAACCGAAAACCTAAACCTAAATGTAATCCTAAACCAAACCCTAACCCTAACCCTAACCGTAACCCTAACCCTAACCCTAACCTTAACCCTAACCCAAACCCTAACCGTAACCCTAACCCAAAACCTAAACCCAACCGTAAACCTAACCCTAACCCTAAACCAAAAACTAACCCTAAATCTAACCCTAAGCCAAACCCTAACCCTAACCCTTATCCTAACCCATTCCCAAACCCTAACACTAACCCTAACCCTAACCCAAACCCTAACCCTAACTCTAACCCGAACCCAAACCCAAACCCTAACCCTAATCCTAACCCTAATGCTAACCCTAAACCTAACTCAAACTCAAACCCTAATTATAACCCTAACCCTAAACCAAACACTAACCCTAACCCTCACCTTAACCTTAACCCTAACCCTAACCCTAACCCTAACCCTAACCCTAACCCTAACCACAACACTAACCCTAATTCTAACTATAACCCAAACCCGAACCCTAACCCTAACCCTAACCCTAATCTTAACACAAACCCTAACCCTAATCCTAACCCTAACCCTAACCCTAACCCAACCCCTAACCCGCACCATAACTCTAACCCAAACCCGAACCCTAACCCTAAGCCTAACCCAAATCCTTACCCTAACCCTAACCCTAACCCTAACCCAAACCCTAACCCTAACCCAAACCCTAACCCAAACCCAAACCCTAACCCTAACCCTAACGCTAACCCTAACCCTAACCCTAAACATAACGCTAACCCTAACCATAACCCTAACCTTAAACCTAACCAAACCTAAACCCTAACCCAAACCCTAATCCTAACACTAACCCTAACACTAACCCTAACCGAAAACCTAAACCCTAACCCTACTCCTAACCCTAACCCTAACCCTAACACAAACCCTAACCCTAAACGTAACCTTAATCCAAACCCTAACCCTAACCCTAACCCTAAACCTAACCCTAACCGAAACCCTAACCCTAACCCTAACCCTAACCCTAACCCTAAACCTAACCCAAACTCTAACCCTAACCCTAATCCTAACCCTAATGCTAACCCTAAACCTAACTCTAACACTAACCCTAGTCCTAACCCTGACCCTAACCCAAACCCTAACACTAAACCTAACCCTAACCCTAACCCTAATCTAGTCCTAACCCTAACCCTAACCCTAACCCTAAACCTAACCTTAACCCTTACCCAAACCCAAACTCTAAACCTAACTCTAATCGGAACCCTAACCCTAACCCTAATCCTAACACTAACCCTAACCATAACCCTAATCCAACACCTCACCCTAACCCTAACTCTAACCCAAACGCTAACCTAACCCTAACTCTAAGCAAAACCCAAACCCTAACCCTAACCCTAATTCTAACCCAAACCCTAACCTAACAGTAAACCTAACCCTAACTCAAACCCTAACTCTAACACTAACCCAAACCCTAACTCTAACCCTAACCCAAACCATATCCCAAATAATATCCCTAATCCTAACCCTAACCCTAACCCTCAAGCTTATCCTAACCCTAACCCTAACCCTAACCCTAACCCTAATTCTAACCCTAACCCTAACCCTAACCCAAAACCTAACCCTAACCCTAACCCTAACCCTAATCTTAGCACTAACCCTAAACCTAACACTCACCCAGATTCAAACCTAACCCTAACCCAAATCCTAACCCTAACCCTAACACAGACCCTAACCCTAACCC
>JAJHUQ010000051.1:1430000-1432500 GCA_035773235.1 Eospalax fontanierii | reverse complement strand
CCCTAACCCTAACTGAAACACTAATCCTAAACCTAACCCTAACCCTAATGCTAACCCTTAACCTAATTCAAACTCAAACCCTAACCCTAATCCTAACCCGAACCCAAACCCTAACCCTAACCCAAACCTAACCCAAAATATAACCCAAACCGAAACCCTAACCCTAACCCTAAACCTAACCCTAAACCCTAACCCTAACACATACCCTAACCATAACCCAAACCTAAACACAAACCCTAACCCTAATCCTAACCCTAAACCTACCCCTAAACCTAGTCCTATCCCTAACCCTAACCGTAACCCTAACCCTAAACTTAACCCATACCCAAACCCAAACTCTAAACCTAACTCTACTCGGAACCCTATCCCTAACCCTAACCCTAACCCTAACCCTAACACTAACCCTAACCCTAACCCTAACCCTAACCCAAACCATAACCCAAATAATAACCCTAATCCTAACCCTAACACTAACCCTCATCCTTATCCTAACCCTAACCCTAACCCTAACCCTAACCCTAATTCTAACCCTAACCCTAACCCTAACCCTAACCCTAACCCTAACCCAAACCCAAACCCTAATCTTAACACAAACCCTAACCCGAATCCTAACCCTAACCCTAACCCTAACCCAAACCATAACCCTAAGCCTAATCCTAACCCTAATGCTAACCCTAAACCTAACCCTAACACTAACCCTATTCCTAACCCTAACCCTAACGCAAACCCTACCACTCACCCTAACCCTAACCCTAAATCAAACACTAAACCTAACCCTAAACCTAACCCGAACCCAAACCCTAACCCTAACCCTAAGCCTAAATGAAACACTAATCCTAAACCTATCCCGAACCCTAATGCTAACCCTAAACCTAATTCAAACTCAAACCCTAACCCTAATCCTAACCCAAACCCAAACCCTAACCCTAACCCTAAACCTAACACAAAACATAACCCAAACCGAAACCCTAACCCTAACCCTAACCGTAACCCTAAACCCTAACCCTAACACTTACCCTAATCATAACCGAAACCTAAACCCAAACCCTAACCCTAATCCTAACCCTAACCCTAACCCTAATCCTAGTCCTAACCCTAACCCTAACCCTAACCCTAACCCTAACCGTAACCCTAACCTTAACCCTTACCCAAACCCAAACTCTAAACCAAACTCTAATCGGAACCCTAACCCTAACCCTAATCCTAACCCTAACCCTACCATAACCCTAATTCAACACCTCACGCTAACCCTAACTCTAACCCAAACCCTAACCTAACCCTAAACCTATCCCTAATTCAAACCCTAAATCTAACACTAACCCAAACCCTAACCCTAACCCTAACACAAAACATAACCCAAATAATAACCCTAAACCTAACCCTAACCCTAACCCTAAACCTAACCCTAACCTTAACCCTAACCATAATTCTAACCCTAACCCGAACCCTAACCCTAACCCTAACCCTAACCCTAACACAAACCCAAACCCTAATCTTAACACAAACCCTAACCCTAATCCTAACCCTAACCCTAACCCTAACCCAAACCCTAACCCTAAACCTAAACCTAACCCAAACCTTAACCCTAACCCTAACCCTAACCCTAATCCTAACCCTAATGCTAACCCTAAACCTAACCCTAACACAAACCCTAGTCCTAACCCTACCCCTAACCGAAACCCTAACACTAACCCTAACCCTAACCCTAACCCTCTCTCAAACCCTAAACCTATCCCTAACAATAACCTTAACCCTAACCCTAACCCTAACTGAAACACTAATCCTAAACCTAACCCTAACCCTAATGCTAACCCTAAACCTAATTCAAACTCAAACCCTAACCCTAATCCTAACCCGAACCCAGACCCTAACCCTAACCCTAAACCTAGCCCAAAACATAACCCAAAACGAAACCCTAACCCTATCCCTAAATCTAGCCCTAATCTGTAACCCTAACACTTACCCTAAACATAACCGAAACCTAAACCCAAACCCTAACCCTAATCCTAACCCTAACACTAACCCTAATCCTAGTCCTAACCCTAACCCTAACCCTAACCCTAACCTTAACCCTTACCAAAACCCAAACACTAAACCTAACTCTACTCGGAACCCTAACCCTAACCCTAACCCTAACCGTAACCCTAACCCTAACCCTAACCCAAACTGAAATACTTATCCTAAACCCTTACCCAAACCCTAAGCCTTACCCTAACCCTAACACTAAACTTAAGCGAAAACCTAAACCCTAACCCTAATCCTAACCCTAACCCTAAACCTAAAACAAAACCTAACCCTAAACTTAACTTTAACCCAAACCCTAACCCTAACCCTAAACCAAACCCTAATCTTAACACAAACCCTAACCCTAATCCTAACCCTAACCGTAACCCTAACTCAAACGATAACCCTAACCCTAACCCTAACCCAAACCCTAACCCTAACCCTAACCCTAAGCCTAACCCTAACCCTAACCCTAACCCTAATCCAAACCCAAACC
>JAJHUQ010000051.1:1417500-1420000 GCA_035773235.1 Eospalax fontanierii | reverse complement strand
CCCTAACCCAAACCCTAACCCTAACCCTAATCCTAACCCTAATGCTAACCCTAAACCTAACCCTAACACTAACCCTAGTCCTAACCCTAACCCTAACCCAAACCCTAACACTAACCCTAACCCTAACCCTAACCCTAAATCAAACCCTAAACCTAACCCTAACAATGACCTTAACCCTAACCCTAACCCTAACTGAAACACTAATCCTAACCCTAACCCTAACACTAAACCTAAGCGAAAACCTAAACCCTAACCCTAATCCTAACCCTAACCCTAACTCTAAAACAAAACCTAACCCTAAACGTAACTTTAAACTAAACCCAAACCCTAACCCTAAACCAAACCCTAATCTTAACACAAACCCTAACCCTAAAACTAACCCTAACCGTAACCCTAACTCAAACGTTAACCCTAACCCTAACCCTAAACCAAACCCTAACCCTAACCCTAACCGAAACCCAAACCCTAACCCTAACCCTAATCCTAACCCTAATGCTAACCCTAAACCTAACGCTAACACTAATTCTAGTCCTAACCCTAACCCTAACCCAAACCCTAACACTAACCCTAACCCTAACCCTAACCCTAAATCAAACGCTAAACCTAACCCTAAACCTAACCCGAACCCAAACCCTAACCCTACCCCTAACACTAACTGAAACACTAATCCTAAACGTAACCCGAACCCTAATGCTAAACCTAAACCTAATTCAAACACAAACCCTAACCCTAATCCTAAGCCGAACCCAAACCCTAACCCTAACCCTAAACCTAACCGAAAACACAACCCAAACCGAAACCCTCACCCTAACTCTAAACCCTAACCCTAACACTGAACCTAACCATAACCCAAACCTAAACCCAAACCCTAACCCTAATCCTAACCCTAACCCTAACCCTAATCCTAGTCCTAACCCTAACCCTAACCCTGAACTTAACCCTTACCCAAACCCAAACTCTAAACCGAACTCTAATTGGAACCCTAACTCTAACCCTAATCCTAACCCTAACCCTAACCATAACCCTAATCCAACACCTCACGCTAACCCTAACTCTAACCCAAACCCTAACCTAACCCTAACTCTAAACCAAACCCAAACCCTAACACTAACCCTAACTCTAACCCAAACCCTAACCTATCCCTAAACCTATCCCTAACTCAAAACCTAACTCTAACACTAACCCAAACCCTAACCCTAACCCTAAACCAAACCATAACCCAAATAATAACCCTAACCCTAAACCTAACCCTAACCTTAAACCTAACCATAATTCTAACCCTAACCCTAACCCTAAACCTAACCCTAACCCAAACCCAAACCGAAACCCTAATCGTAACACAAACCCTAATCTTAATCCTAACCCTAACCCTAACCCTAACCCTAACCCAAACCCTAACCCTAACCCTAATCCTAACCCTAACCCTAACCCTAACCCTAATCCTAACCCTAAACCTAACCCTAACACTAACCCTACTCCTAACCCTAACCCTAATCCTAACCCTAACCCAAACCCTAACCCAAACCCAAACCATAACACTAACCCTAACACTAACCCTAACCATAACCCTAACCCTAACCGTAACGCTAAACCTAACCATAACCCTAACCCTAACCCTAAACCTAACCAAACCTAAATCCTAACCCAAACCCTAATCCTAACCCTAACCCTAACACTAACCCTAACCGAAAACCTAAACCCTAACCCTACTCCTAACCCTAAACCTAACCCTAACACAAACCCTAACCCTAAACGTAAAGTTAACCCAAACCCTAACCCTAACCCTAACCCAAACCCAAACCCTAATCTTAACACAAACCCTAACACTAATCCTAACCCTAACCGTAACCCTAACCCAAATGCTAACACTAAACCTAACCGTAACCCTAACCCAAACCCTAAACCTAACCCTAACCCTAACCCTAACCCTAAACCTAACCCAAACCCTAACCCTAACCCTAATCCTAACCCTAATGCTAACCCTAAACCTAACCCTAACACTAACCCTAGTCCTAACCCTGACCCTAACCCAAACCCTAACACTAAACCTAACCCTAACCCTAACCCTAATCCTAGTCCTAACCCTAACCCTAACCATAACCCTAATCCAACACCTCACCCTAACCCTAACGCTAACCCTAACCCTAACCCTAACCCTAACTCTAACCAAAACCCAAACCCTAACCCTAACCCTAATTCTAACCCAAACCCTAACCTGTCAGTAAACCTAACCCTAACTCAAACCCTAACTCTAACCCTAACCCTAACCCTAACCCTAAACCTTATCCTAACCCATTCCCAAACCCTAACACTAACCCTAACCCTAACCCAAACCCTAACCCTAACTCTAACCCGAACCCAAACCCAAACCCTAACCCTAATCCTAACCCTAATGCTAACCCTAAACCTAACTCAAACTCAAACCCTAATTATAACCCTAACCCTAAACCAAACACTAACCCTAACCCTCACCTTAACCTTAACCCTAACCCTAACCCTA
>JAJHUQ010000051.1:1405000-1412500 GCA_035773235.1 Eospalax fontanierii | reverse complement strand
CCTAAACCTAACCCTAACAATGACCTTAACCCTAACCCTAACCCTAACTGAAACACTAATCCTAACCCTAACCCTAACACTAAACCTAAGCGAAAACCTAAACCCTAACCCTAATCCTAACCCTAACCCTAACTCTTAAACAAAACCTAACCCTAAACGTAACTTTAAACTAAACCCAAACCCTAACCCTAAGCCAAACCCTAATCTTAACACAAACCCTAACCCTAAAACTAACCCTAACCGTAACCCTAACTCAAACGTTAACCCTAACCCTAACCCTAAACCAAACCCTAACCCTAACCCTAACCGAAACCCAAACCCTAACCCTAACCCTAATCCTAACCCTAATGCTAACCCTAAACCTAACGCTAACACTAATTCTAGTCCTAACCCTAACCCTAACCCAAACCCTAACACTAACCCTAACCCTAACCCTAACCCTAAATCAAACGCTAAACCTAACCCTAAACCTAACCCGAACCCAAACCCTAACCCTACCCCTAACACTAACTGAAACACTAATCCTAAACGTAACCCGAACCCTAATGCTAAACCTAAACCTAATTCAAACACAAACCCTAACCCTAATCCTAAGCCGAACCCAAACCCTAACCCTAACCCTAAACCTAACCGAAAACACAACCCAAACCGAAACCCTCACCCTAACTCTAAACCCTAACCCTAACACTGAACCTAACCATAACCCAAACCTAAACCCAAACCCTAACCCTAATCCTAACCCTAACCCTAACCCTAATCCTAGTCCTAACCCTAACCCTAACCCTGAACTTAACCCTTACCCAAACCCAAACTCTAAACCGAACTCTAATTGGAACCCTAACTCTAACCCTAATCCTAACCCTAACCCTAACCATAACCCTAATCCAACACCTCACGCTAACCCTAACTCTAACCCAAACCCTAACCTAACCCTAACTCTAAACCAAACCCAAACCCTAACACTAACCCTAACTCTAACCCAAACCCTAACCTATCCCTAAACCTATCCCTAACTCAAAACCTAACTCTAACACTAACCCAAACCCTAACCCTAACCCTAAACCAAACCATAACCCAAATAATAACCCTAACCCTAAACCTAACCCTAACCTTAAACCTAACCATAATTCTAACCCTAACCCTAACCCTAAACCTAACCCTAACCCAAACCCAAACCGAAACCCTAATCGTAACACAAACCCTAATCTTAATCCTAACCCTAACCCTAACCCTAACCCTAACCCAAACCCTAACCCTAACCCTAATCCTAACCCTAACCCTAACCCTAACCCTAATCCTAACCCTAAACCTAACCCTAACACTAACCCTACTCCTAACCCTAACCCTAATCCTAACCCTAACCCAAACCCTAACCCAAACCCAAACCATAACACTAACCCTAACACTAACCCTAACCATAACCCTAACCCTAACCGTAACGCTAAACCTAACCATAACCCTAACCCTAACCCTAAACCTAACCAAACCTAAATCCTAACCCAAACCCTAATCCTAACCCTAACCCTAACACTAACCCTAACCGAAAACCTAAACCCTAACCCTACTCCTAACCCTAAACCTAACCCTAACACAAACCCTAACCCTAAACGTAAAGTTAACCCAAACCCTAACCCTAACCCTAACCCAAACCCAAACCCTAATCTTAACACAAACCCTAACACTAATCCTAACCCTAACCGTAACCCTAACCCAAATGCTAACACTAAACCTAACCGTAACCCTAACCCAAACCCTAAACCTAACCCTAACCCTAACCCTAACCCTAAACCTAACCCAAACCCTAACCCTAACCCTAATCCTAACCCTAATGCTAACCCTAAACCTAACCCTAACACTAACCCTAGTCCTAACCCTGACCCTAACCCAAACCCTAACACTAAACCTAACCCTAACCCTAACCCTAATCCTAGTCCTAACCCTAACCCTAACCATAACCCTAATCCAACACCTCACCCTAACCCTAACTCTAACCCAAACCCTAACCTAACCCTAACTCTAACCAAAACCCAAACCCTAACCCTAACCCTAATTCTAACCCAAACCCTAACCTGTCAGTAAACCTAACCCTAACTCAAACCCTAACTCTAACACTAACCCAAACCCTAACTCTAACCCTAACCCAAACCATATCCCAAATAATATCCCTAATTCTAACCCTAACCCTAACCTTCATGCTTATCCTAACCCTAACCCTAACCCTAACCCTAACCCTAATTCTAACCCTAACCCTAACCCTAACCCAAAACCTAACCCTAACCCTAACCCTAACCCTAATCTTACCCCTAACTCTACCCCTCACACTCACCCAGACTCAACCCTACCCCTAACCCAAACCCTAACCCTAACCCTAACCCAGACCCTAACCCTAACCCTTATCCTAACCCTAATGCTAACCCTAAACCTAACAAAAACTGAAACTCTAACCCTAAGCCTAACCCTAACCCAAACCCTAACCCTAACCCTAACCCTAACCCTAACTAAAACCCTAACACTAACCCAACCCGAACTCAAAACCTAACCCTAAACCGAAACATAACCGAAAACCTAAACCTAACTGTAATCCTAAACCAAACCCTAACCCTAACCCTAACCCTAATCCTAAAACTAATGCTAACCCTAAACCTAACCGTAACCCTAGTCGTAACCCTAACCCTAACCCAAACCCTAACAGTAACCCTAACCCTAACCCTAACCCTAAATCAAACCCTAAACCTAACCCTAACCCTAACCTTAACCTAACCCTAACCCTAACTGAAACACTAATCCTAAACCTAACCCTAACCCTAATGCTAACCCTTAACCTAATTCAAACTCAAACCCTAACCCTAATCCTAACCCGAACCCAAACCCTAACCCTAACCCAAACCTAACCCAAAATATAACCCAAACCGAAACCCTAACCGTAACCCTAAACCTAACCCTAAACCCTAACCCTAACACTTACCCTAACCATAACCCAAACCTAAACACAAACCCTAACCCTAATCCTAACCCTAAACCTACCCCTAATCCTAGTCCTATCCCTAACCCTAACCGTAACCCTAACCCTAAACTTAACCCATACCCAAACCCAAACTCTAAACCTAACTCTACTCGGAACCCTATCCCTAACCCTAACCCTAACCCTAACCCTAACACTAACCCTAACCCTAACCCTAACCCTAACCCAAACCATAACCCAAATAATAACCCTAATCCTAACCCTAACACTAACCCTCATCCTTATCCTAACCCTAACCCTAACCCTAACCCTAACCCTAATTCTAACCCTAACCGTAACCCTAACCCTAACCCTAACCCTAACCCAAACCCAAACCCTAATCTTAACACAAACCCTAACCCGAATCCTAACCCTAACCCTAACCCTAACCCAAACCCTAACCCTAACCCTAATCCTAACCCTAATGCTAACCCTAAACCTAACCCTAACACTAACCCTATTCCTAACCCTAACCCTAACGCAAACCCTAACAATAACCCTAACCCTAACCCTAAATCAAACCCTAAACCTAACCCTAAACCTAACCCGAACCCAAAACCTAACCCTAACCCTAAGCCTAAATGAAACACTAATCCTAAACCTATCCCGAACCCTAATGCTAACCCTAAACCTAATTCAAACTCAAACCCTAACCCTAATCCTAACCCAAACCCAAACCCTAACCCTAACCCTAAACCTAACACAAAACATAACCCAAACCGAAACCCTAACCCTAACCCTAACCGTAACCCTAAACCCTAACCCTAACACTTACCCTAATCATAACCGAAACCTAAACCCAAACCCTAACCCTAATCCTAACCCTAACCCTAACCCTAATCCTAGTCCTAACCCTAACCCTAACCCTAACCCTAACCGTAACCCTAACCTTAACCCTTACCCAAACCCAAACTCTAAACCAAACTCTAATCGGAACCCTAACCCTAACCCTAATCCTAACCCTAACCCTACCATAACCCTAATTCAACACCTCACGCTAACCCTAACTCTAACCCAAACCCTAACCTAACCCTAAACCTATCCCTAATTCAAACCCTAACTCTAACACTAACCCAAACCCTAACCCTAACCCTAACACAAACCATAACCCAAATAATAACCCTAAACCTAACCCTAACCCTAACCCTAAACCTAACCCTAACCTTAACCCTAACCATAATTCTAACCCTAACCCGAACCCTAACCCTAACCCTAACCCTAACCCTAACACAAACCCAAACCCTAATCTTAACACAAACCCTAACCCTAATCCTAACCCTAACCCTAACCCTAACCCAAACCCTAACCCTAAACCTAAACCTAACCCAAACCTTAACCCTAACCCTAACCCTAACCCTAATCCTAACCCTAATGCTAACCCTAAACCTAACCCTAACACTAACCCTAGTCCTAACCCTAACCCTAACCGAAACCCTAACACTAACCCTAACCCTAACCCTAACCCTATATCAAACCCTAAACCTATCCCTAACAATAACCTTAACCCTACCCCTAACCCTAACTGAAACACTAATCCTAAACCTAACCCTAACCCTAATGCTAACCCTAAACCTAATTCAAACTCAAACCCTAACCCTAATCCTAACCCGAACCCAGACCCTAACCCTAACCCTAAACCTAGCCCAAAACATAACCCAAAACGAAACCCTAACCCTATCCCTAAATCTAGCCCTAATCTGTAACCCTAACACTTACCCTAAACATAACCGAAACCTAAACCCAAACCCTAACCCTAATCCTAACCCTAACACTAACCCTAATCCTAGTCCTAACCCTAACCCTAACCCTAACCCTAACCTTAACCCTTACCAAAACCTAAACACTAAACCTAACTCTACTCGGAACCCTAACCCTAACCCTAACCCTAACCCTTACCCTAACCCTAACCCTAACCCTAACTGTAATACTTATCCTAAACCTTACCGCAACCCCTAACCCTAACCTTACCCCTAACACTAAACTTAAGCGAACACCTAAACCCTAACCCTAATCCTAACCCTAACCCTAAACCTAAAACAAAACCTAACCCTAAACTTAACTTTAACCCAAACCCTAACCCTAACCCTAAACCAAACCCTAATCTTAACACAAACCCTAACCCTAATCCTAACCCTAGCCGTAAGCCTAACTCACACGATAACCCTAACCCTAACCCTAACCCAAACCCTAACCCTAACCCTAACCCTAAGCCTAACCCTAACCCTAACCCTAACCCTAACCCAAACCCAAACGGTAACCCTAACCCTAATCCTAAAACTAATGCTAACCCTAAACCTAACCCTAACCCTAGTCGTAACCCTAAACCTAACCCAAACCCTAACACTAACCCTAACCCTAACCCTAACCCTATATCAAACCCTAAAGCTAACCCTAACCCTAACCCTAAACCTAACCCTAACCCTAATGCTAACCCTAAACCTAATTCAAACTCAAACCCTAACCCTAATCCTAACCCAAACCCAAACCCTAACCCTAACCCTAAACCTAACCCAAAATATAACCCAAACCGAAACCCTAACCCTAACACTAAACCTAACCCTAAACCCTAACCCTAACACTTACCCTAACCATAACCCAAACCTAAACACAAAACCTAACCGTAAACCTAACACTAACCCTAACCCTAATCCTAGTCCTAACCCTAACCCGAACCCAAACCCTAACCCTAACCCTAATCCTAACCCTAATGCTAACCCTAAACCTAACCCTAACACTAACCCTAGTCCTAAAACTAACCCTAACCCAAACCCAAACACTAACCCTAACCCTAACCCTAACCCTAAATCAAACTCTAAAACTAACCCTAAACCTAACCCGAACCCAAACTCTAACCCTAACCCTAACCCTAATCCTAGTCCTAACCCTAACCCTAACCCTAACCCTAACCCTAACCCTAACCCAAACCCTAACCCTAACCCTAATCCTAACCCTAATGCTAACCCTAAACCTAACCCTAACACTAACCCTATTCCTAACCCTAACCCTAACCCAAACCCTAACACAAACCCTAACCCTAATCCTAACCCTAAACCTAACCCTAATCCTAGTCCTATCCCTAACCCTAACCGTAACCCTAACCCTAAACTTAACCCATACCCAAACCCAAACTCTAAACCTAACTCTAATCCGAACCCTAACCCTAACCCTAATCCTAACCCTAACCCTAACCATAACCCTAATCCAACACCTCACCCTAACCCTAACTCTAACCCAAAACCTAACCTAAACCTAACTCTAAACCAAACCCAAACCCTAACCCTAACCCTAACTCTAACCCAAACCCTAATCTAAACCTAAACCTAACCCTAACTCAAACCCTCACTCTAACACTAACCCAAACCGTAACCCTAACCCTAACCCAAACCATAACCCAAATAATAACCCTAATCCTAACCCTAACACTAAACCTCATCCTTATCCTAACTTTAACCCAAACACTAACCCTAATTCTAATCCTAACCCTAACCCTAACCCTAACCCTAACCCTAACCCTAACCCCAACCCAAACCCTAATCTTAACACAAACCCTAACCCTAATCCTAACCCTAACCCTAACCCAAACCCTAACCCTAACCCTAACCCTAACCCAAAACCCAAACCTAAAGCTTACCCTAACCCAAACCCTAACCCTAACCCTAATCCTAACCCTAATGCAAACCCTAAACCTAACCCTAACACTAACCCTATTCCTAACCCTAACCCTAACCCAAACCCTAACAATAACCCTAACCCTAACCCTAAATCAAACCCTAAACCTAACCCTAAACCTAACCCGAACCCAAACCCTAACCCTAACCCTAACCCTAACTGAAACACTAATCCTAAACCTAACCCGAACCCTAATGCTAACCGTAAACCTAATTCAAACTCAAACCCTAACCCTAATCCTAACCCGAACCCAAACCCTAACCCTAACCCTAAACCTAACACAAAACATAACCCAAACCGAATCCCTAACCCTAACCCTAACCCTAACCCTAAACCCTAACCCTAACACTTACCCTAATCATAACCGAAACCTAAACCCAAACCCTAACCCTAATCCTAACCCTAACCCTAACCCTAATCCTAGTCCTAACCCTAACCCTAACCCTAACCCTAACCGTAACCCGAACCTTAACCCTTACCCAAACCCAAACTCTAAACCAATCTCTAATCGGAACCCTAACCCTAACCCTAATCCTAACCCTAACCCTAACCATAACCCTAATCCAACACCTCACGCTAACCCTATCTCTAACCTAATCCCTAACCTAAACCTATCTCTAAACCAAACCCAAACCCTACCCCTAACCCTAACTCTAACCCAAACCCTAACCTAACCCTAAACCTATCCCTAATTCAAACCCTAACTCTAACACTAACCCAAACCCTAACCCTAACCCTAACACAAACCATAAACCAAATAATAACCCTAACCCTAACCCTAACCCTAACCCTAACCTTAACCCTAACCATAATTCTAACCCTAACCCGAA
>JAJHUQ010000051.1:1382500-1392500 GCA_035773235.1 Eospalax fontanierii | reverse complement strand
TAATCCTAACCCTAAACCTAACCCTAATCCTAGTCCTATCCCTAACCCTAACCGTAACCCTAACCCTAAACTTAACCCATACCCAAACCCAAACTCTAAACCTAACTCTAATCCGAACCCTAACCCTAACCCTAATCCTAACCCTAACCCTAACCATAACCCTAATCCAACACCTCACCCTAACCCTAACTCTAACCCAAACCCTAACCTAAACCTAACTCTAAACCAAACCCAAACCCTAACCCTAACCCTAACTCTAACCCAAACCCTAATCTAACCCTAAACCTAACCCTAACTCAAACCCTTACTCTAACACTAACCCAAACCGTAACCCTAACCCTAACCCAAACCATAACCCAAATAATAACCCTAATCCTAACCCTAACACTAAACCTCATCCTTATCCTAACTTTAACCCAAACACTAACCCTAATTCTAATCCTAACCCTAACCCTAACCCTAACCCTAACCCTAACCCTAACCCCAACCCAAACCCTAATCTTAACACAAACCCTAACCCTAATCCTAACCCTAACCCAAACCCTAACCCTAACCCAAAACCCAAACCTAAAGCTTACCCTAACCCAAACCCTAACCCTAACCCTAATCCTAACCCTAATGCAAACCCTAAACCTAACCCTAACACTAACCCTATTCCTAACCCTAACCCTAACCCAAACCCTAACAATAACCCTAACCCTAACCCTAAATCAAACCCTAAACCTAACCCTAAACCTAACCCGAACCCAAACCCTAACCCTAACCCTAACCCTAACTGAAACACTAATCCTAAACCTAACCCGAACCCTAATGCTAACCGTAAACCTAATTCAAACTCAAACCCTAACCCTAATCCTAACCCGAACCCAAACCCTAACCCTAACCCTAAACCTAACACAAAACATAACCCAAACCGAATCCCTAACCCTAACCCTAACCCTAACCCTAAACCCTAACCCTAACACTTACCCTAATCATAACCGAAACCTAAACCCAAACCCTAACCCTAATCCTAACCCTAACCCTAACCCTAATCCTAGTCCTAACCCTAACCCTAACCCTAACCCTAACCGTAACCCGAACCTTAACCCTTACCCAAGCCCAAACTCTAAACCAATCTCTAATCGGAGCCCTAACCCTAACCCTAAGCCTAACCCTAACCCTAACCATGACCCTAATCCAACACCTCACGCTAACCCTATCTCTAACCTAAACCCTAACCTAAACCTATCTCTAAACCAAACCCAAACCCTACCCCTAACCCTAACTCTAACCCAAACCCTAACCTAACCCTAAACCTATCCCTAATTCAAACCCTAACTCTAACACTAACCCAAACCCTAACCCTAACCCTAACACAAACCATAAACCAAATAATAATCCTAACCCTAACCCTAACCCTAACCCTAACCTTAACCCTAACCATAATTCTAACCCTAACCCGAACCCTAACCCTAACCCTAACCCTAACCCTAACCCAAACCCAAACCCTAATCTTAACACAAACCCTAACCCTAATCCTAACCCTAACCCTAACCCTAACCCAAACCCTAACCCTAACCCTAAACCTAACCCAAACCCTAACCCTAACCCTAACCCTAATCCTAACCCTAATGCTAACCCTAAACCTAACCCTAACATTAACCCTCGTCCTAACACTAACCCTAACCCTAACCCTAACCCTAACCCTAACAGTAACCCTAACCCAAACCCTAAACCTAACCCAAACCCTAACCCTAACCCTAACCCTAACCCTAACCCTAACCCTAACCCTAAAACTAACCCTAACCCAAAAACTAACCCTAACCCTAACCCTAACCCTAACCCTAACCCATACCCTAACCCTAACCCTAATCCTAACCCTAATGCTAACGCTAAACCTAAACCTAACACTAACCCTAGTCCTAACCCTAACCCTAACCCAAACCCTAACACTAACCCTAACCCTAACCCTAACCCTAAATCAAACCCTAAACCTAACCCTAACAATAACCTTAACCCTAACCCTAACCCTAACTGAAACACTAATCCTAAACCTAACCCTAACCCTAATGCTAACCCTAAACCTAATTCAAACTCAAACACTAACCCTAATCCTAACCCGAACCCAGACCCTAACCCTAACCCTAAACCTAGCCCAAAACATAACCCAAACCGAAACCCTAACCCTATCCCTAACCCTAAACCTAAACTGTAACCCTAACACTTACCCTAAACATAACCCAAAACTAAACCCAAACCCTAACCCTAATCCTAACCCTAACCCTAACCCGAAAACAAAACCTAACCCTAAACGTAACTTTAACCCAAACCCTAACCCTAACCCTAAACCAAAGCCTAATCTTAACACAAACCCTAACCCTAATCCTAACCCTAACCCTAACCCTAAAACAAAACCTAACCCTAAACGTAACTTTAACCCAAACACTAACCCTAACCCTAAACCAAACCCTAATCTTAACACAAACCCTAACCCTAATCCTAACCCTAACCGTAGCCCTAATTCAAACGTTAACCCTAACCCTAACCCAAACCCAAACCCTAACCCTAACCCTAATCCTAAAACTAAAGCTAACCCTAAACCTAACCCTAACCCTAGTCGTAACCCTAACCCTAACCCAAACCCTAACACTAACCCTAACCCTAACCCTAACCCTAAATCAAACCCTAAACCTAACCCTAACTCTAACCTTAACCTAACCCTAACCCTAACTGAAACACTAATCCTAAACCTAACCCTAACCCTAATGCTAAGCCTAAACCTAATTCAAACTCAAACCCTAACCCTAATCCTAACCCGAACCCAAACCGTAACCCTAACCCTAAACCTAACCCAAAATATAACCCAAACCGAAACCCTAACCTTAACCCTAAACCTAAACCTAAACCCTAACCCTAACACTTACCCTAACCATAACCCAAACCTAAACACAAACCCTAACCCTAATCCTAACCCTAAACCTAAACCTAACCCTAATCCTAGTCCTATCCCTAACCCTAACCGTAACCCTAACCCTAACCTTAACCCTTACCCAAATCCAAACTCTAAACCTAACTCTAATCGGAACCCTAACCCTAAACCTAATCCTAACCCTAACCCTAACCATAACCCTAATCCAACACCTCACCCTAACTCTAAATCTAACCTAAACGGTAACCTAAACCTAACTATAAACCAAACCCAAACCCTAACCCTAACCCTAACTCTAACCCAAAACCTAAACTATCTTTAAACCTAACCCTTACTCAAACCCTCACTCTAACATTAACCCAAACCGTAACCCTAACCCTAACCCAAACCATAACCCAAATAATAACCCTAATCCTAACACTAACACTAACCCTAATCCTTATCCTAACACTAACCCAAACCCTAACCCTAACCCTAACTCTAACCCAAACCCTAACCTAACCCTAAACCTAACCCTAACTCAAACCCTCACTCTAACACAAACCCAAACCCTAACCCTAACCCTAACCCTAACCCGAATCCAAACCCTAACCCTAACCCTAACTGAAACACTAATCCTAAACCTAACCCTAACCCTAATGCTAACCCTAAACCTAATTCAAACTCAAACCCTAACCCTAATCCTAACCCTAAACCAAACCCAAACCCTAACCCTAACCCTAACTCTAACCCAAACCCTAACCTAACCCTAAACCTAACCCTAACTCAAACCCTCACTCTAACACTAACCCAAACCGTAACCCTAACCCTAACCCAAACCATAACCCAAATAATAACCCTAATCCTAACCCTAACACTAACCCTAGTCCTAACCCTAACCCTAAACCTAATCCTAACTCTAAACCTAACCCTAACCCTAACCCTAACCCTAAATCAAACCCTAACCCTAACCCTAACCCTAACCTTAACCCTAACCCTAACCCTAACTGAAACACTAATCCTAAACCTAACCTTAATCCTAATGCTAACCCTAAACCTAATTCAAACTCAAACCCTAACCCTAATCCTAACCCGAACCCAAACACTAACCCTAACCCTAAGCATAGCCCAAAACATAACCCAAACCGAAACCCTAACCCTAACCCTAAACCTAATCCTAAACTGTAACCCTAACACTTACCCTAATCATAACCCAAACCTAAACCCAAACCCTAACCCTAATCCTAACCCTAACCCTAACCCTAATCCTACTTCTAACCCTAACCCTAACCCTAACCCTAACCCTAACCCTAACCTTAACCGTAACCCAAACCCAAACTCTAAACCTAACTCTAATCGGAACCCTAACCCTAAACCTAACCCTAACGCTAACCCTAACCATAACCCTAACCCTAACCGTAAAGCTAAACCTAACCATAACACTAACCGTAACCCTAAACCTAACCAAACCTAAACCCTAACCCAAACCCTAATCCTAACCCTAACCCTAACACTAAACCTAAGCGAAAACCTAAACCCTAAACCTAATCCTAACACTAACTGTAACCCTAAAACAAAACCTAACCCTAAACGTAACTTTAACCCAAACCCTAACCCTAACCCTAAACCAAACCTTAATCTTAACACAAACCCTAACCCTAATCCTAACCCTAACCGAAACCCTAACTCAAACGTTAACCCTAACCCTAACCCTAAACCAAACCCTAACCCTAACCCTAACCCTAAACCAAACCCAAACCCTAACCCTAACCCTAATCCTAAAACTAATGCTAACCCTAAACCTAACCCTTACCCTAGTCGTAACCCTAACCCTAACCCAAACCCTAACACTAACCCTAACCCTAACCCTAACCCTAAATCAAACCCTAAACCTAACCCTAACCCTAACCTTAACCTAACCCTAACCCTTACTGAAACACTAATCCTAGACCTAACCCTAACCCTAATGCTAACCCTAAACCTAATTCAAACTCAAACCCTAACCCTAATCCAAACCCGAACCCAAATCCTAACCCTAACCCTAAACATAACCCAAAATATAACCCAAACCGAAACCCTAACCCTAACCCTAACCTAAACCCTAACCATAACCCAAACCTAAACACAAACCCTAACCATAATCCTAACCCTAAACCTAACCCTAATCCTAGTCCTATCCGTAACCCTAACCGTAACCCTAACCTTAACCCTTACCCAAACCCAAACACCTCACCCTAACCCTAATTCTAACCCAAACCCTAACCTAAACCTAAATCTAAACCAAACCCAAACCCTAACCCTAACCCTAACTCTAACCCAAACACTAACCTAACCCTAAACCTAACCCTAACTCAAACCCTCACTCTAACACTAACCCTAACCCTAACCCAAACCCCAACCCAAACCATAACCCAAATAATAACCCTAATCCTAACCCTAACACTAACCCTCATACTTATCCTCACCCTAACCCCAACCCCAACCCAAACCCTAATCTTAACACAAACCCTAACCCTAATCCTAACCCTAACCCAAACCCTAACCCTAACCCTAACCCAAAACCTAAACCCAACCCTACTCCTAACCCTAACCCTAACCCTAACACAAACACTAACCCTAAACGTAACCTTAATCCAAACCCTAACCCTAACCCTAATCCACACAGAAAGCATAATCTTAACACAAACCCTAACCCTAACCCTAACCCTAACCTAACCCTAACCCAAACGCTAACCCTAACCCTAACCCTAACCCAAACCCTAACCCTAACCCAAACCCTAACCCTAATCCTAACCCTAACCCTAACCCAAACCCTAACACTAACCCTAACCCTAACCCTAACTCAAACCCTATACCTAACCCTAACCCTAACCCGAACCCAAACCCTAACCCTAACTCTAAACCTAACCCAAAACCTAAACCAAACCCAACACTACCCATAAACCAAATCCTAAATCTAACCCTAAACCTAAACCTAATTCAAACTCTAACCCTAACCCTAACACAAAGCCTAACCCTAACCCTAACCCTAACCCGAACCCAAACCCTAACACTAACCCTAACCCTAACAGAAATACTTATGCTAAACCTAACCCTAACCCTAATGCTAACCCTAAACCTAATTCAAACTCAAACCCTAACCCTAATCCTAACCCTAAACCTAACCTTAACCCTTACCCAAACCCAAACTCTAAACATAACTCTAATCGGAACCCTAACCTTAACCCTAATCCTAACCCTAACCCTAACCATAACCCTAATGCAACACCTCACCCTAACCTTAACTCTAACCCAAACCCTAACCTAAACCTAACTCTAAACCAAACCCAAACCCTAACCCTAACCCTAACTCTAACCCAAACCCTAACCTAACCCTAACTCAAACCCTCACTCTAACACTAACCCAAACCGTAACCCTAACCCTAACCCAAACCATAACCCAAATAATAACCCTAATCCTAACCCTAACACTAACCCTCATCCTTATCCTAACCCTAACCCTAACCCAAACCCAAACCCTAATCTTAACACAAACCCTAACCCTAATCCTAACCCTAACCCAAACCCTAACCCTAACCCTAACCCAAAACCTAAACCCAACCGTAAACCTAACCCTAACCCTAAACCAAAAACTAACCCTAAATCTAACCCTAAGCCAAACCCTAACCCTAACACTTATCCTAACCCATTCCCAAACCCTAACACTAACCCTAACCCTAACCCAAACCCTAACCCTAACCCTAACCCGAACCCAAACCCAAACCCTAACCCTAATCCTAACCCTAATGCTAACCGTAAACCTAACTCAAACTCAAACCCTAATTATAACCCTAACCCTAAACCAAACCCTAACCCTAACCCTCACCTTAACCCTAACCCTAACCCTAACCCTAACCCTAACCATAACACTAACCCTAATTCTAACTAAAACCCAAACCCTAACCATAACCCAAACCCAAACCCTAATCTTAACACAAACCCTAACCCTAATCCTAACCCTAAACCTAACCCTAACCCAACCCCTAACCCGCACCATAACTCTAACCGAAACCCGAACCCTAACCCTAAGCCTAACCCAAATCCTTACCCTAACCCTAAACCTAACCCTAACCCTAACCCAAACCCTAACCCTAACCCAAACCCTAACCCAAACCCAAACCCTAACCCTAAGCCTAACGCTAACCCTAACCCTAACCCTAACCCTAACGCTAACCCTAACCATAACCCTAACCCTAAACCTAACCAAACCTAAACCCTAACCCAAACCCTAATCCTAACACTAACCCTAACACTAACCCTAAGCGAAAACCTAAACCCTAACCCTACTCCTAACCCTAACCCTAACCCTAACACAAAGCCTAACCCTAAACGTAACCTTAATCCTAACCCTAACCCTAACCCTAATCCACACAGAAACCATAATCTTAACACAAGCCCTAACCCTAATCCTAACCCTAAACCTAACCCTAACCCAAACGCTAACCCTAACCCTAACCCTAACCCAAACCCTAACCCTAACCCAAACCCTAACCCTAATCCTAACCCTAACCCTAACCCAAACCCTAACACTAAACCTAACCCTAACCCTAACTCAAACCCTATACCTAACCCTAACCCTAACCCGAACCCAAACCCTAACCCTAACTCTAAACCTAACCCAAAACCTAAACCAAACCCCAACACTACCCATAAACCAAATCCTAAATCTAACCCTAACCCTAAACCTAATTCAAACTCTAACCCTAACCCTAACACAAACCCTAACGCTAACCCTAATTCTAACTGAAACCCAAACCCTAACACTAACCCTAACCCAAACCCTAACAATAACCCTAAACCTAAACCTAACCCCTAACCCTAAAACTAACCCTAACCCTAAACCTAACCATTACCCAAACCCTAACCCTAACCCTAAACCTAACCCAAAACATAACCCAAACTGAAACCCTAACCCTAGCCCTATCCCTAACCCTAACCCTAAACCCTAACCCTAACACTAACCCTAACCATATCCCAAACCTAAACAAAAACCCTAACCTTAATCCTTATCGTAACCATAATCCAAGTCCTAACCCTAACCCTAACCCTAACACAAACCCTAACACTAACCCTAACCCTAAACCTAACCCTAAATCAAACCATAAACCTAACCCTAACCCTAACACTAACACAAACCATAACCCAAAACCTAACCCTAACCCTAACCCTAACCATAATCTTAACCCTAACCCTAACCCTAACCCTAACACTAACCCAGATTCAAACCTAACCCTAACCCAAACCGTAACCCTAACCCTAACCCTAACCCAAACCCTAACCCTAACCCTAATCCTAACCCGAAACCTAACTCAAACTCAAACCGTAACCCTAAGCCTAACCCTAAACCAAACCCTAACCCTAACCCTAACCCTAACCCTAACCCTAACTAAAACCCTAACCCTAACCCTAACCCTAACCCAATCCCTAACCCTAACCCTAATCCTAACCCTAATGCTAACCCGAAACCTAACTCAAACTCAAACCCTAACCCTAAGCCTAACCCTAAACCAAACCCTAACCCTAAACCTAACCCTAACTAAAACCCTAACACTAACCCAACCCGCACCCAAACCCTAACCCTAACCCTAACACTAACCCTAACCCTAACCCTAACACTAACCCAAACGCTAACCCTAACCCTAACCCAAAACCTAAACCTAACCCTAAACCTAACCCTAACCGTAACCCAATTTCTAAGCCTAACCCTAAACCTTAACTTAACCCCTAACCCCTAACCCCAAACCCTAACCCAAACCCTAACACTAACCCTAACCCTAACCCTAAACCTAAACCTAGTCCTAACACTAACCCTAACCCTAACCCTAACCCTAACCTTAACCCTTACCCAAACCCAAACTCTAAACCTAACTCTAATCGGAACCCTAACCCTAATCCTAACCCTAACCCTAACCATAACCCTAATCCAACACCTCACCCTAACCCTAACTCTAACCCAAACCCTAACCAAACCCTAACTCTTAACCAAACCCAAACCATAAAACTAACCCTAACTCTAACCCAAACCCTAACCTAAACATAAACCTACCCTAACTCAAACCCTAACTCTAACACTAACGCAAACACTAACCCTAACCCTAACTCAAACCATAAGCCAAATAATAACCCTAATCCAAACCCTAACCCTAACCCTCATCCTTATCCTAACCCTAACCCTAATTCTAACCCTAACCCTAACCCTAACCCTAACCCAAAACCTAATCCTAAATCTCACCATAAACATAAACTTAACAATAACCCTAACCCTAAGACTAACCCAGATTCAAACCTAACCCTAACGCAAACCCTAACCCTAAACCTAACCCTAACCCAAACCCTAACCCTAACCCTAATCCTAACCCTAATGCTAACCCTAAACCTAACTCAAACTCAAACCCTAACCCTAAGCCTAACCCTAACCCAAACCCTAACCCTAACCCTAACCCTAACCCTAACTAAAACCCTAACGCTAACCCAACCCGAACCCAAACCCAAAACCCTAACCCGAAACTTAACCGAAAACCTAAACCTAACCGTAATCCTAAACCAAACCCTAACCCTAACACTAACCCTAACCCTAATCCTAAGCCTAACCCTAACCCTAACCCTAACCCAAACCCGAACCCTAACCATAACCCTAACCCAAAACCCTAACCCTATCCCTAACCCTAAACCAAACACTAACCCGAATCTTAACCCTAAACCAAACCCTAATCCTAACCCTAACCCTAACACTAACCCTAACCGAAAACCTAAACCTTAACCCTACTCCTAACCCTAACCCTAACCCTAACACAAACCCAACCCTAAACGTAACCTTAACCCAAACCCTAACCCTAACCCTAACCCAAACCCAAACCCTAATCTTAACACAAACCCTAACCCTAACCCTAACCCAAACCCTAACCCTAACCCTAACACTAACCCTAACCCAAACCCTAACCCTAACCCTAATCCTAACCCTAATGCTAACCCTAAACCTAACCCTAACATAAACCCTAGTCCTAACCCTAATCCTAACCCAAACCCTAACACTAATCCTAACAGTAACCCTAACATTAAATCAAACCCTAA
>JAJHUQ010000051.1:1360000-1365000 GCA_035773235.1 Eospalax fontanierii | reverse complement strand
AAGCCTAACCCTAACCCAAACTCTAACCCTAACCCTAACCCTAAACCTAACTAAAACCCTAACACTAACCCAACCCGATTGCAAACCCTAAGCCTAACCCGAAACTTAACCGAAAACCTAAACCTAATTGTAATCCTAAACCAAACCCTAACCCTAACCCCAACCGTAACCCTAACCCTAACCCTAACCTTAACCCTAACCCAAACCCTAACCCTAACCCTAACCCAAAACCTAAACCCAACCGTAAACCTAACCCTAACCCTAAACCAAAAACTAACCCTAAATCTAACCCTAAGCCAAACCCTAACCCTAACCCTTATCCTAACCCATTCCCAAACCCTAACACTAACCCTAACCCTAACCCAAACCCTAACCCTAACTCTAACCCGAACCCAAACCCAAACCCTAACCCTAATCCTAACCGTAATGCTAACCCTAAACCTAACTCAAACTCAAACCCTAATTATAACCCTAACCCTAAACCAAATCCTAACCCTAACCCTCACCTTAACCTTAACCCTAACCCTAACCCTAACCCTAACCATAACCATAACACTAACCCTAATTCTAACTATAACCCAAACCCGAACCCTAACCCTAACCCTAACCCTAAACTTAACACAAACCCTAACCCTAATCCTAACCCTAACCCTAACCCTAACCCAACCCCTAACCCGCACCATAACTCTAACCCAAACCCGAACCCTAACCCTAAGCCTAACCCAAATCCTTACCCTAACCCTAACCCTAACCCTAACCCAAACCCTAACCCTAACCCAAACCCTAACCCAAACACAAACCCTAACCCTAACCCTAACGCTAACCCTAACCATAACCCTAACCTTAAACCTAACCAAACCTAAACCCTAACCCAAACCCTAATCCTTACACTAACCCTAACACTAACCCTAACCGAAAACCTAAACCCTAACCCTACTCCTAACCCTAACCCTAACCCTAACACAAACCCTAACCCTAAACGTAACCTTAATCCAAACCCTAACCCTAACCCTAACCCTAAACCTAACCCTAACCGAAACCCTAACCCTCACCCTAACCCTAACCCTAACCCTAACCCTAACCCAAACCCTAACCCTAACCCTAATCCTAACCCTAATGCTAACCCTAATCCTAACCCTAACACTATCCCTAGTCCTAACCCTAAACCTAACCCAAACCCTTACACTAACCCTAAGCCTAACCCTAACCCTAAATCAAACCCTAACCCTAACCCTAACCCTAACCCTAACCCGGACCCAAACCCTAAGCCTAACCCTAACCCTAACTGAAATACTTATGTTAAACCTAACCCTAAACCTAATGCTAACCCTAAACCTAATTCAAACTCAAACCCTAACCCTAATCCTAACCCTAAACCTAACCTTAACCCTTACCCAAACTCTAAACATAACTCTAATCGGAACCCTAACCATAAGCCTAATCCTAAGCCTAACCCTAACGAAAAATCTAATCCAAAACCTCACCCAAACCCTCACTCTAACACTAACCCAAACCGTAACCCAAATAATAACCCTAATTCTAACCCTAACCTTAACCCTCATCCTTATCCTAACCCTAACCCTAAACCTAATTCTAAACCTAACCCTAACCCTAACCCTAACCCTAACCCTAACACAAACCCAAACCCTAATTTTAACACAAACCCTAACCCTAATCCTAACTCCATCCCTAAACCTAACCCAAACCCTAACCCTAACCCTAACCCTAACCCAAAACATAACCCTAACCCTAACCCTAACCCTAACCCTAACCCTAAACCCAACCCAAACCCTAACCCTAACCCTAATCCTAATCCTAATGCTAACCCTAAACCTAAACCTAACACTAACCCTAGTCCTAACCATAACCCTAACTCAAACCCTAACACTAACCCTAACCCTAACCCTAACCCTAACCCTAAATCAAACCCTAAACCTAACCCTAACCCTAACCTTAAGCCTAACCCTAACCCTAACTGAAACACTAATCCTAAACCTAACCCTAACCCTAATGCAAAACCTAAACCTAATTCAAACTCAAACCCTAACCCTAATCCTAACCCGAACCCAAACCTTAACCCTAACCCTAAACCTAGCCCAAAACATAACCCAAACCGAAACCCTAACCCTAACACTAACCCTAATCCTAAACTGTAACCCTAACATTACCCTTATCATAACCCAAACCTAAACCCAAACCCTAACCCTAATCCTAACCCTAACCCTAACCCTAATCCTAGTTCTAACCTTAACCCAAACCCTAACCCTAACCCTATCCTTAACCGTAACCCAAACCCAAACTCTAAACCTAACTCTAATCGGAACCCTAACCCTAAACCTAACCCTAACGCTAACCCTAATCATAACCCTAACCCTAACCGTAAAGCTAAACCTAACCCTAACCCTAACCCTAACCCTAAACCTAACCAAACCTAAACCCTAACCCAAACCCTAATCCTAATCCTAACCCTAACACTAAACCTAACCGAAAACCTAAACCCTAAACCTAATCCTAACCCTAAATGTAACCCTAAAACAAAACCTAACCCTAAACGTAACTTTAACCCAAACCCTAACCCTAACCCTAAACCAAACCCTAATCTTAACACAAACCCTAACCCTAATCCTAACCCTAATCCTAAAAATAATGCTAATCCTAAACCTAACCCTAACCCTAGTCGTAACCCTAACCCTAACCCAAACCCTAACACTAACCCTAACCCTAACCCTAACCCAAAATCAAACCGTAAACCTAACCCTAACCCTAACCTTAACCTAACCTTAACCCTAACTGAAACACTAATCCTAAACTTAACCCTAACCCTAATGCTAACCCTAAACCTAATTCAAACTCAAACCCTAACCCTAATCCTAACCCGAACCCAAACCCTAACCCTAACCCTAAACCTAACCCAAAATATAACCCAAACCGAAACCCTAACCCTAACCCTAACCTTAACCCTAACCATAACCCAAACCTAAACACAAACCCTAACCCTAATCCTAACCCTAAACCTAACCCTAATCCTAGTCCTATCCCTAACCCTAACCATAACCCTAATGCAACACCTCACCCTAACCCTAACTCTAACCCAAACCCTAACCTAAACCTAACTCTAAACCAAACCCAAACCCTAACCCTAACCCTAACTCTAACCCAAACCCTAACCTAACCCTAAACCTAACCCTAATTCAAACCCTCACTCTAACACTAACCCAAACCGTAACCCTAACCCTAACCCAAACCACAACCCAAATAATAACCCTAATCCTAACCCTAACACTAACCCTCATCCTTATCCTAACCCTAACCCTAACCCAAAACCAAACCCTAATCTTAACACAAACCCTAACCCTAATCCTAACCCTAACCCAAACCCTAACCCTAACCCTAACCCGAACCCTAACCCTACACCTAATCCTAACCCAAACCCTTACCCTAACCCTAATCCTAACCCTAATGCTAACCCTAAACCTAACCCTAAACCTAACCCTAACTCAAACCCTCACTCTAACACTAACCCAAACCGTAACCCTAACCCTAACCCAAACCACAACCCAAATAATAACCCTAATCCTAACCCTAACACTAACCCTAATCCTTATCCTAACACTAACCATAACCCTAACCCTAACCCTAATTTTAACCCTAACCCTAACCCTAACCCTAACCCTAACACTAACCCTAACCCTAACCCTAAACCTAACCCTAAATCAAACCCTAAACCTAACCCTAACCCTAACCTTAACCTAACCCTAACCCTAACTGAAACACTAATCCTAACCCGAACCCAAAACTCTAACCCTAACCCTAAACCTAACCCAAAATATAACCCAAACCGAAACCCTAACCCTAACCCTAAACCTAACCCTAAACCCTAACCCTAACACTTACCCTAACCATAACCCAAACCTAAACACAAACCCTAACCCTAATCCTAACCCTAAACCTAAACTTAACCCTAATCCTAGTCCTATCCCTAACCCTAACCGTAACCCTAACCCTAACCTTAACCCTTACCCAAACCCAAACTCTAAACCTAACTCTAATCGGAACCCTAACCCTAACCCTAATCCTAACCCTAACCCTAACCATAACCCTAATCCAACACCTCACCCTAACTCTAACTCTAACCCAAAACCTAACCTAAACCTAACTCTAAAACAAACCCAAACCCTAACCCTAACCCTAACTCTAACCCAAACCCTAAACTATCTCTAAACCTAACCCTAACTCAAACCCTCACTCTAACACTAACCCAAACCGTAACCCTAACCCTAACCCAAACCATAACCCAAATAATAACCCTAATCCTAACCCTAACACTAACCCTAATCCTTATCCTAACACTAACCATAACCCTAACCCTAACCCTAATTCTAACCCTAACCCTAACCCTAACCCTAACCCTAAACCAAACCCAAACCCTAATCTTAACACAAACCCTAACACTAATCCTAACCCTAACCCTAACCCTAACCCAAACCCTAACCCTAAACCTAACCCTAACCGAAACCCTAAAACTAACCCTAACCCTAACCCTAACCCTAACCCAAACCCTAACCCTAACCCTAATCCTAACCCTAATGCTAACCCTAATCCTAACCCTAACACTATCCCTAGTCCTAACCCTAACCCTAACCCAAACCCTTACACTAACCCTAAGCCTAACCCTAACCCTAAATCAAACCCTAACCCTAACCCTAACCCTAACCCTAACCCGAACCCAAACCCTAAGCCTAACCCTAACCCTAACAGAAATACTTATGCTAAACCTAACCCTAAACCTAATGCTAACCCTAAACCTAATTCAAACTCAAACCCTAACCCTAATCCTAACCCTAAACCTAACCTTAACCCTTACCCAAACTCTAAACATAACTCTAATCGGAACCCTAACCCTAACCCTAATCCTAAGCCTAACCCTAACGAAAAATCTAATCCAAAACCTCACCCTAACCCTAACTCTAACCCAAACCCTAACGTAACCCTAAACCTAA
>JAJHUQ010000051.1:1325000-1355000 GCA_035773235.1 Eospalax fontanierii | reverse complement strand
ACACTAACCCTAAACCTAACATTAACCCTAACCCTAAATAAAACCCTAAACCTAACCCTAACCCTAACCTTAAGCCTAACCCTAACCCTAACTGAAACACTAATCCTAAACCTAACCCTAACCCTAATGCAAACCCTAAACCTAATTCAAACTCAAACCCTAACCCTAATCCTAACCCGAACCCAAACCTTAACCCTAACCCTAAACCTAGCCCAAAACATAACCCAAACCGAAACCCTAACCCTAACGCTAACCCTAATCCTAAACTGTAACCCTAACACTTACCCTAATCATAACCCAAACCTAAACCCAAACCCTAACCCTAATCCTAACCCTAACCCTAACCCTAATCCTAGTTCTAACCTTAACCCTAACCCTAACCCTAACCCTATCCTTAACCGTAACCCAAACCCAAACTCTAAACCTAACTCTAATCGGAACCCTAACCCTAACCCTAATCCTAACCCTAACCCTAACCATAACCCTAATCCAACACCTCACACTAACCCTAACTCTAACCCAAAGCCTAACCTAACCCTAACTCTAAAGCAAACCCAAACCATAACACTAACCCTAACTCTAACCCAAACCCTAACCTAACCCTAAACCTAACCCTAACTCAAACCCTATCTCTAACACTAACCCAAACCCTAACCCTAACACTAACCCAAACCATAACCCAAATAATAACCCTAATCCTAACCCTAACCTTAACCCTCATCTTTATCCTAACCCTAACCCTAACCCTAATTCTAAAACTAACCCTAACCCTAACCCTAACCCTAACCCTAATCCTCACACAAACCCAAACCCTAATTTTAACACAAACCCTAACCCTAATCCTAACTCCAACCCTAACCCTAACCCAAACCCTAAACCTAACCCTAACCCTAACCCTAACCCTAACCCTAACCCAAACCCTAACCCTAACCCTAATCCTAACCCTAATGCTAACCCTAAACCTAAACCTAACACTAACCCTAGTCCTAACCCTAACCCTAACCCAAACCCTAACACTAAACCTAACCCTAACCCTAACCCTAAATCAAACCCAAACCCCACAACTAACCCCAACCACAACCCAAACCCAAACCCCAACCCTAACCCTAACTGAAACACTAATCCTAAACCTAACCCTAACCCTAATGCTAACCCTAAACCTAATTCAAACTCAAACCCTAACCCTATTCCTAACCCGAACCCAAACAATAACCCTAACCCTAAACCTAACCCAAAACATAACCCAAACCGAAACCCTAACCCTAAATCTAACCCTAACCCTAAACCCTAACCCTAACACTAACCCTAATATTAACCCAAACCTAAACACAAACCCTAACCCTAATCCTAACCCTAACCGTAACCCTAATCCTAGTCCTAACCCTAACCCTAACACTAACACTAACCTTAAGCCTTACCCAAACACAAACTCTAAACCTAACTCTAATCGGAACCCTAACCCAAACCCTAATCCTACCTCTAACCCTAACCATAACCCTAATCCAACACCTCACCCGAACCCTAACTCTAACCCAAACCCTAACCTAACCCTAACTGTAAACCAAACGCAAACCCTAACCCTAACCCAAACTCTAACCCAAACTCTAACCTAAACCTAAACCTAACCCTAACTCAAACCCTAACTCTAACACTAAACCAAACCCTAACACTAACCCTAACCCAAACCATAACCCAAATAATAACCCTAATCCTAACCCTAACCCTAACCGTCATCCTTATCCTAACCCTAACCCTAACCCTAACCCTAATATTAACACTAATTCTAATCCTAACCCTAACCCTAACCCAAAACCTAACCCTAACCCTAACCCTAACCCTAATCTTAACACTAACCCTAACCTTAACAATAACCCAGATTCAAACCTAACCCTAACCCAAACCCTAACCCTAACCCTAACCCTAACCCAAACCCTAACCGTAACCCTTATTCTAACCCTAATGCTAAACCTAAACCTAACTCAAACTCAAACCCTAACCCTAAGCCTAACCCTAACCCAAACTCTAACCCTAACCCTAACCCTAAACCTAACTAAAACCCTAACACTAACCCAACCCGATTGCAAACCCTAAGCCTAACCCGAAACTTAACCGAAAACCTAAACCTAAATGTAATCCTAAACCAAACCCTAACCCTAACCCTAACCGTAACCCTAACCCTAACCCTAACCTTAACCCTAACCCAAACCCTAACCCTAACCCTAACCCAAAACCTAAACCCAACCGTAAACCTAACCCTAACCCTAAACCAAAAACTAACCCTAAATCTAACCCTAAGCCAAACCCTAACCCTAACCCTTATCCTAACCCATTCCCAAACCCTAACACTAACCCTAACCCTAACCCAAACCCTAACCCTAACTCTAACCCGAACCCAAACCCAAACCCTAACCCTAATCCTAACCCTAATGCTAACCCTAAACCTAACTCAAACTCAAACCCTAATTATAACCCTAACCCTAAACCAAATCCTAACCCTAACCCTCACCTTAACCTTAACCCTAACCCTAACCCTAACCCTAACCCTAACCATAACACTAACCCTAATTCTAACTATAACCCAAACCCGAACCCTAACCCTAACCCTAACCCTAATCTTAACACAAACCCTAACCCTAATCCTAACCCTAACCCTAACCCTAACCCAACCCCTAACCCGCACCATAACTCTAACCCAAACCCGAACCCTAACCCTAAGCCTAATCCAAATCCTTACCCTAACCCTAACCCTAACCCTAACCCAAACCCTAACCCTAACCCAAACCCTAACCCAAACCCAAACCCTAACCCTAACCCTAACGCTAACCCTAACCCTAACCCTAACCCTAACGCTAACCCTAACCATAACCCTAACCTTAAACCTAACCAAACCTAAACCCTAACCCAAACCCTAATCCTAACACTAACCCTAACACTAACCCTAACCGAAAACCTAAACCCTAACCCTACTCCTAACCCTAACCCTAACCCTAACACAAACCCTAACCCTAAACGTAACCTTAATACAAACCCTAACCCTAACCCTAACCCTAAACCTAACCCTAACCGAAACCCTAACCCTAACCCTAACCCTAACCCTAACCCTAACCCTAACCCAAACCCTAACCCTAACCCTAATCCTAACCCTAATCCTAACCCTAATCCTAACCCTAACACTATCCCTAGTCCTAACCCTAAACCTAACCCAAACCCTTACACTAACCCTAAGCCTAACCCTAACCCTAAATCAAACCCTAACCCTAACCCTAACCCTAACCCTAACCCGAACCCAAACCCTAAGCCTAACCCTAACCCTAACTGAAATACTTATGCTAAACCTAACCCTAAACCTAATGCTAACCCTAAACCTAATTCAAACTCAAACCCTAACCCTAATCCTAACCCTAAACCTAACCTTTACCCTTACCCAAACTCTAAACATAACTCTAATCGGAACCCTAACCCTAAGCCTAATCCTAAGCCTAACCCTAACGAAAAATCTAATCCAAAACCTCACCCAAACCCTCACTCTAACACTAACCCAAACCGTAACCCAAATAATAACCCTAATTCTAACCCTAACCTTAACCCTCATCCTTATCCTAACCCTAACCCTAAACCTAATTCTAAACCTAACCCTAACCCTAACCCTAACCCTAACCCTAACACAAACCCAAACCCTAATTTTAACACAAACCCTAACCCTAATCCTAACTCCATCCCTAAACCTAACCCAAACCCTAACCCTAACCCTAACCCTAACCCAAAACATAACCCTAACCCTAACCCTAACCCTAACCCTAACCCTAACCCTAACCCTAAACCCAACCCAAACCCTAACCCTAACCCTAATCCTAATCCTAATGCTAACCCTAAACCTAAACCTAACACTAACCCTAGTCCTAACCATAACCCTAACTCAAACCCTAACACTAACCCTAACCCTAACCCTAACCCTAACCCTAAATCAAACCCTAAACCTAACCCTAACCCTAACCTTAAGCCTAACCCTAACCCTAACTGAAACACTAATCCTAAACCTAACCCTAACCCTAATGCAAAACCTAAACCTAATTCAAACTCAAACCCTAACCCTAATCCTAACCCGAACCCAAACCTTAACCCTAACCCTAAACCTAGCCCAAAACATAACCCAAACCGAAACCCTAACCCTAACACTAACCCTAATCCTAAACTGTAACCCTAACACTTACCCTAATCATAACCCAAGCCTAAACCCAAACCCTAACCCTAATCCTAACCCTAACCCTAACCCTAATCCTAGTTCTAACCTTAACCCTAACCCTAACCCTAACCCTATCCTTAACCGTAACCCAAATCCAAACTCTAAACCTAACTCTAATCGGAACCCTAACCCTAAACCTAACCCTAACGCTAACCCTAATCATAACCCTAACCCTAACCGTAAAGCTAAACCTAACCTAACCCTAACCCTAACACTAAACCTAACCAAACATAAACCCTAACCCAAACCCTAATCCTAATCCTAACCCTAACACTAAACCTAACCGAAAACCTAAACCCTAAACATAATCCTAACCCTAAATGTAACCCTAAAACAAAACCTAACCCTAAACGTAACTTTAACCCAAACCCTAACCCTAACCCTAAACCAAACCCTAATCTTAACACAAACCCTAACCCTAATCCTAACCCTAATCCTAAAAATAATGCTAATCCTAAACCTAACCCTAACCCTAGTCGTAACCCTAACCCTAACCCAAACCCTAACACTAACCCTAACCCTAACCCTAACCCTAAATCAAACCGTAAACCTAACCCTAACCCTAACCTTAACCTAACCTTAACCCTAACTGAAACACTAATCCTAAACCTAACCCTAACCCTAATGCTAACCCTAAACCTAATTCAAACTCAAACCGTAACCCTAATCCTAACCCGAACCCAAACCCTAACCCTAACCCTAAACCTAACCCAAAATATAACCCAAACCGAAACCCTAACCCTAACCCTAACCTTAACCCTAACCATAACCCAAACCTAAACACAAACCCTAACCCTAATCCTAACCCTAAACCTAACCCTAATCCTAGTCCTATCCCTAACCCTAACCATAACCCTAATGCAACACCTCACCCTAACCCTAACTCTAACCCAAACCCTAACCTAAACCTAACTCTAAACCAAACCCAAACCCTAACCCTAACCCTAACTCTAACCCAAACCCTAACCTAACCCTAAACCTAACCCTAACTCAAACCCTCACTCTAACACTAACCCAAACCGTAACCCTAACCCTAACCCAAACCACAACCCAAATAATAACCCTAATCCTAACCCTAACACTAACCCTCATCCTTATCCTAACCCTAACCCTAACCCAAACCCAAACCCTAATCTTAACACAAACCCTAACCCTAATCCTAACCCTAACCCAAACCCTAACCCTAACCCTAACCCTAACCCTAACCCTAACCCTAACCCAAACCCTAACCCTAACCCTAATCCTAACCCTAATGCTAACCCTAAACCTAACCCTAAACCTAACCCTAACTCAAACCCTCACTCTAACACTAACCCAAACCGTAACCCTAACCCTAACCCAAACCACAACCCAAATAATAACCCTAATCCTAACCCTAACACTAACCCTCATCCTTATCCTAACCCTAACCCTAACCCAAACCCAAACCCTAATCTTAACACAAACCCTAACCCTAATCCTAACCCTAACCCAAACCCTAACCCTAACCCTAACCCTAACCCTAACCCTAACCCTAACCCTAACCCAAACCCTAACCCTAACCCTAATCCTAACCCTAATGCTAACCCTAAACCTAACCCTAAACCTAACCCTAACTCAAACCCTCACTCTAACACTAACCCAAACCGTAACCCTAACAATAACCCAAACCACAACCCAAATAATAACCCTAACCCTAACCCTAACACTAACCCTCATCCTTATCCTAACCCTAACCCTAACCCAAACCCAAACGGTAATCTTAACACAAACCCTAACCCTAACCCTAACCCTAACCCTAACCCTAACCCAAACCCTAACCCTAACCCTAATCCTAACCCTAATGCTAACCCTAAACCTAACCCTAAAACTAACCCTAGTCCTAACCCTAACCCTAACCCAAACCCTTACACTAACCCTAAGCCTAACCCTAACCCTAAATCAAACCCTAACCCTAACCCTAAACCGAATCCAAACCCTAACCCTAACCCTAACCCTAACTGAAATACTTATCCTAAACCTAACCCTAACCCTAATGCTAACCCTAAACCTAATTCAAACTCAAACCCTAACCCTAATCCTAACCCTAAACCTAACCTTAACCCTTACCCACACCCAAACTCTAAACCTAACTCTAATCGGAACCCTAACCCTAACCCTAATCCTAACCCTAACCCTAACCATAACCCTAATCCAACACCTCACACTAACCCTAACTCTAACCCAAAGCCTAACCTAACCCTAACTCTAAAGCAAACCCAAACCGTAACACTAACCCTAACTCTAACCCAAACCCTAACCTAAACCTAAACCTAACCCTAACTCAAACCCTAACTCTAACACTAACCCAAACCCTAACCCTAACACTAACCCAAACCATAACCCAAATAATAACCCTAATCCTAACCCTAACCTTAACCCTCATCTTTATCCTAACCCTAACCCTAACCCTAATTCTAAAACTAACCCTAACCCTAACCCTAATCCTCACACAAACCCAAACCCTAATTTTAACACAAACCCTAACCCTAATCCTAAATCCAACCCTAACCCTAACCCAAACCCTAAACCTAACCCTAACCCTAACCCTAACCCTAACCCAAACCCTAACCCTAACCCTAATCCTAACCCTAATGCTAACCCTAAACCTAAACCTAACACTAACCCTAGTCCTAACCCTAACCCTAACCCAAACCCTAACACTAAACCTAACCCTAACCCTAACCCTAAATCAAACCCTAACCCTATAACTAACCCTAACCAGAACCCAAACCCTAACCCTAACCCTAACCCTAACTGAAACACTAATCCTAAACCTAACCCTAACCCTAATGCTAACCCTAAACCTAATTCAAACTCAAACCCTAACCCTATTCCTAACCCGAACCCAAACAATAACCCTAACCCTAAACCTAACCCAAAACATAACCCAAACCGAAACCCTAACCCTAAATCTAACCCTAACCCTAAACCCTAACCCTAACACTAACCCTAATATTAACCCAAACCTAAACACAAACCCTAACCCTAATCCTAACCCTAACCGTAACCCTAATCCTAGTCCTAACCCTAACCCTAACACTAACACTAACCTTAAGCCTTACCCAAACACAAACTCTAAACCTAACTCTAGTCGGAACCCTACCCAACACCCTCATCCTACCTCTCACCCTACCCATAACCCTAATCCACCACCTCCCCCGAACCCTAACTTTAACCCAAACCCTAACCTAACCCTAACTGTAAACCAAACGCAAACCCTAACCCTAACCCAAACTCTAACCCAAACTCTAACCTAAACCTAAACCTAACCCTAACTCAAACCCTAACTCTAACACTAAACCAAACCCCAACACTAACCCTAACCCAAACCATAACCCAAATAATAACCCTAATCCTAACCCTAACCCTAACCGTCCTCCTTATCCTAACCCTAACCCTAACCCTAACCCAAATATTAACACTAATTCTAATCCTAACCCTAACCCTAACCCAAAACCTAACCCTAACCCTAACCCTAACCCTAATCTTAACACTAACGCTAACCTTAACAATAACCCAGATTCAAACCTAACCCTAACCCAAACCCTAACCCTAACCCTAACCCTAACTCAAACCCTAACCGTAATCCTTATTCTAACCCTAATGCTAAACCTAAACCTAACTCAAACTCAAACCCTAACCCTAAGCCTAACCCTAACCCAAACTCTAACCCTAACCCTAACCCTAAACCTAACTAAAACCCTAACACTAACCCAACCCGATTGCAAACCCTAAGCCTAACCCGAAACTTAACCGAAAACCTAAACCTAAATGTAATCCTAAACCAAACCCTAACCCTAACCCTAACCGTAACCCTAACCCTAACCCTAACCTTAACCCTAACCCAAACCCTAACCCTAACCCTAACCCAAAACCTAAACCCAACCGTAAACCTAACCCTAACCCTAAACCAAAAACTAACCCTAAATCTAACCCTAAGCCAAACCCTAACCCTAACCCTTATCCTAACCCATTCCCAAACCCTAACACTAACCCTAACCCTAACCCAAACCCTAACCCTAACTCTAACCCGAACCCAAACCCAAACCCTAACCCTAATCCTAACCCTAATGCTAACCCTAAACCTAACTCAAACTCAAACCCTAATTATAACCCTAACCCTAAACCAAACCCTAACCCTAACCCTCACCTTAACCTTAACCCTAACCCTAACCCAAACCCTAACCCTAACCATAACACTAACCCTAATTCTAACTATAACCCAAACCCAAACCCTAACCCTAACCCTAACCCTAATCTTAACACAAACCCTAACCCTAATCCTAACCCTAACCCTAACGCTAACCCAACCCCTAACTCGCACCATAACTGTAACCCAAACCCGAACCCTAACCCTAAGCCTAACCCAAATCCTTACCCTAACCCTAACCCTAACCCTAACCCAAACCCTAACCCTAACCCAAACCCTAACCCAAACCCAAACCCTAACCCTAACCCTAACGCTAACCCTAACCCTAACCCTAACCCTAACGCTAACCCTAACCATAACCCTAACCTTAAACCTAACCAAACCTAAACCCTAACCCAAACCCTAATCCTAACACTAATCCTAACACTAACCCTAACCGAAAACCTAAACCCTAACCCTACTCCTAACCCTAACCCTAACCCTAACACAAACCCTAACCCTAAACGTAACCTTAATCCAAACCCTAACCCTAACCCTAACCCTAAACCTAACCCTAACCGAAACCCTAACCCTAACCCTAACCCTAACCCTAACCCTAACCCTAACCCAAACCCTAACCCTAACCCTAATCCTAACCCTAATGCTAACCCTAATCCTAACCCTAACACTATCCCTAGTCCTAACCCTAAACCTAACCCAAACCCTTACACTAACCCTAAGCCTAACCCTAACCCTAAATCAAACCCTAACCCTAACCCTAACCCTAACCCTAACCCGAACCCAAACCCTAAGCCTAACCCTAACCCTAACTGAAATACTTATGCTAAACCTAACCCTAACCCTAATGCTAACCCTAAACCTAATTCAAACTCAAACCCTAACCCTAATCCTAACCCTAAACCTAACCTTAACCCTTACCCAAACTCTAAACATAACTCTAATCGGAACCCTAACCCTAAGCCTAATCCTAAGCCTAACCCTAACGAAAAATCTAATCCAAAACCTCACCCAAACCCTCACTCTAACACTAACCCAAACCGTAACCCAAATAATAACCCTAATTCTAACCCTAACCTTAACCCTCATCCTTATCCTAACCCTAACCCTAAACCTAATTCTAAACCTAACCCTAACCCTAACCCTAACCCTAACCCTAACACAAACCCAAACCCTAATTTTAACACAAACCCTAACCCTAATCCTAACTCCATCCCTAAACCTAACCCAAACCCTAACCCTAACCCTAACCCTAACCCAAAACATAACCCTAACCCTAACCCTAACCCTAACCCTAACCCTAACCCTAAACCTAACCCAAACCCTAACCCTAACCCTAATCCTAATCCTAATGCTAACCCTAAACCTAAACCTAACACTAACCCTAGTCCTAACCATAACCCTAACTCAAACCCTAACACTAACCCTAACCCTAACCCTAACCCTAACCCTAAATCAAACCCTAAACCTAACCCTAACCCTAACCTTAAGCCTAACCCTAACCCTAACTGAAACACTAATCCTAAACCTAACCCTAACCCTAATGCAAAACCTAAACCTAATTCAAACTCAAACCCTAACCCTAATCCTAACCCGAACCCAAACCTTAACCCTAACCCTAAACCTAGCCCAAAACATAACCCAAACCGAAACCCTAACGTTAACACTAACCCTAATCCTAAACTGTAACCCTAACACTTACCCTAATCATAACCCAAACCTAAACCCAAACCCTAACCCTAATCCTAACCCTAACCCTAACCCTAATCCTAGTTCTAACCTTAACCCTAACCCTAACCCTAACCCTATCCTTAACCGTAACCCAAACCCAAACTCTAAACCTAACTCTAATCGGAACCCTAACCCTAAACCTAACCCTAACGCTAACCCTAATCATAACCCTAACCCTAACCGTAAAGCTAAACCTAACCTTAACCCTAACCCTAACCCTAAACCTAACCAAACCTAAACCCTAACCCAAACCCTAATCCTAATCCTAACCCTAACACTAAACCTAACCGAAAACCTAAACCCTAAACCTAATCCTAACCCTAAATGTAACCCTAAAACAAAACCTAACCCTAAACGTAACTTTAACCCAAACCCTAACCCTAACCCTAAACCAAACCCTAATCTTAACACAAACCCTAACCCTAATCCTAACCCTAATCCTAAAAATAATGCTAATCCTAAACCTAACCCTAACCCTAGTCGTAACCCTAACCCTAACCCAAACCCTAACACTAACCCTAACCCTAACCCTAACCCTAAATCAAACCGTAAACCTAACCCTAACCCTAACCTTAACCTAACCTTAACCCTAACTGAAACACTAATCCTAAACCTAACCCTAACCCTAATGCTAACCCTAAACGTAATTCAAACTCAAACCCTAACCCTAATCCTAACCCGAACCCAAACCCTAACCCTAACCCTAAACCTAACCCAAAATATAACCCAAACCGAAACCCTAACCGTAACCCTAACCTTAACCCTAACCATAACCCAAACCTAAACACAAACCCTAACCCTTATCCTAACCCTAAACCTAACCCTAATCCTAGTCCTATCCCTAACCCTAACCATAACCCTAATGCAACACCTCACCCTAACCCTAACTCTAACCCAAACCCTAACCTAAACCTAACTCTAAACCAAACCCAAACCCTAACCCTAACCAAACTCTAACCCAAACCCTAACCTAACCCTAAACCTAACCCTAACTCAAACCCTCACTCTAACACTAACCCAAACCGTAACCCTAACCCTAACCCAAACCACAACCCAAATAATAACCCTAATCCTAACCCTAACACTAACCCTCATCCTTATCCTAACCCTAACCCTAACCCAAACCCAAACCCTAATCTTAACACAAACCCTAACCCTAATCCTAACCCTAACCCAAACCCTAACCCTAACCCTAACCCTAACCCTAACCCTAACCCTAACCCTAACCCAAACCCTAATCGTAACCCTAATCCTAACCCTAATGCTAACCCTAAACCTAACCCTAAACCTAACCCTAACTCAAACCCTCACTCTAACACTAACCCAAACCGTAACCCTAACCCTAACCCAAACCACAACCCAAATAATAACCCTAATCCTAACCCTAACACTAACCCTCATCCTTATCCTAACCCTAACCCTAACCCAAACCCAAACCCTAATCTTAACACAAACCCTAACCCTAATCCTAACCCTAAACCAAACCCTAACCCTAACCCTAACCCTAACCCTAACCCTAACCCTAACCCTAACCCAAACCCTAACCCTAACCCTAATCCTAACCCTAATGCTAACCCTAAACCTAACCCTAAACCTAACCCTAACTCAAACCCTCACTCTAACAGTAACCCAAACCGTAACCCTAACCCTAACCCAAACCACAACCCAAATAATAACCCTAACCCTAACCCTAACACTAACCCTCATCCTTATCCTAACCCTAAACCTAACCCAAACCCAAACCCTAATCTTAACACAAACCCTAACCCTAACCCTAACCCTAACCCTAACCCAAACCCTAACCCTAACCCTAATCCTAACCCTAATGCTAACCCTAAACCTAACCCTAAAACTAACCCTAGTCCTAACCCTAACCCTAACCCAAACCCTTACACTAACCCTAAGCCTAACCCTAACCCTAAATCAAACGCTAACCCTAACCCTAAACCGAATCCAAACCCTAACCCTAACCCTAACCCTAACTGAAATACTTATCCTAAACCTAACCCTAACCCTAATGCTAACCCTAAACCTAATTCAAACTCAAACCCTAACCCTAATCCTAACCCTAAACCTAACCTTAACCCTTACCCACACCCAAACTCTAAACTTAACTCTAATCGGAACCCTAACCCTAACCCTAATCCTAACCCTAACCCTAACCATAACCCTAATCCAACACCTCACACTAACCCTAACTCTAACCCAAAGCCTAACCTAACCCTAACTCTAAAGCAAACCCAAACCGTAACACTAACCCTAACTCTAACCCAAACCCTAACCTAAACCTAAACCTAACCCTAACTCAAACCCTAACTCTAACACTAACCCAAACCCTAACCCTAACACTAACCCAAACCATAACCCAAATAATAACCCTAATCCTAACCCTAACCTTAACCCTCATCTTTATCCTAACCCTAACCCTAACCCTAATTCTAAAACTAACCCTAACCCTAACCCTAATCCTCACACAAACCCAAACCCTAATTTTAACACAAACCCTAACCCTAATCCTAAATCCAACCCTAACCCTAACCCAAACCCTAAACCTAACACTAACCCTAGTCCTAACCCTAACCCTAACCTAAACCCTAACACTAAACCTAACCCTAACCCTAACCCTAAATCAAACCCTAACCCTATAACTAACCCTAACCAGAACCCAAACCCTAACCCTAACCCTAACCCTAACTGAAACACTAATCCTAAACCTAACCCTAACCCTAATGCTAACCCTAAACCTAATTCAAACTCAAACCCTAACCCTATTCCTAACCCGAACCCAAACACTAACCCTAACCCTAAACCTAACCCAAAACATAACCCAAACCGAAACCCTAACCCTAAATCTAACCCTAACCCTAAACCCTAACCCTAACACTAACCCTAATATTAACACAAACCTAAACACAAACCCTAACCCTAATCCTAACCCTAACCGTAACCCTAATCCTAGTCCTAACCCTAACCCTAACACTAACACTAACCTTAAGCCTTACCCAAACACAAACTCTAAACCTAACTCTAATCGGAACCCTAACCCAAACCCTAATCCTACCTCTAACCCTAACCATAACCCTAATCCAACACCTCACCCGAACCCTAACTCTAACCCAAACCCTAACCTAACCCTAACTGTAAACCAAACGCAAACCCTAACTCTAACACTAAACCAAACCCTAACACTAACCCTAACCCAAACCATAACGCAAATAATAACCCTAATCCTAACCCTAACCCTAACCGTCATCCTTATCCTAACCCTAACCCTAACCCTAACCCTAATATTAACACTAATTCTAATCCTAACCCTAATCCTAACCCAAAACCTAACCCTAACCCTAACCCTAACCCTAATCTTAACACTAACCCTAACCTTAACAATAACCCAGATTCAAACCTAAACCTAACCCAAACCCTAACCCTAACCCTAACCGTAACCCAAACCCTAACCGTAACCCTTATTCTAACCCTAATGCTAAACCTAAACCTAACTCAAACTCAAACCCTAACCCTAAGCCTAACCCTAACCCAAACTCTAACCCTAACCCTAACCCTAAACCTAACTAAAACCCTAACACTAACCCAACCCGATCGCAAACCCTAAGCCCAACCCGAAACGTAACCGAAAACCTAAACCGAAATGTAATCCTAAACCAAACCCTAACCCTAACCCTAACCCTAACCTTAACCCGAACCCAAACACTAACCCTAACCCTAACCCAAAACCTAAACCCAACCGTAAACCTAACCCTAACCCTAAACCAAAAACTAACCCTAAATCTAACCCTAAGCCAAAACCTAACCCTAACCCTTATCCTAACCCATTCCCAAACCCTAACACTAACCCTAACCCTAACCCAAACCCTAACCCTAACTCTAACCCGAACCCAAACCCAAACCCTAACCCTAATCCTAACCCTAATGCTAACCCTAAACCTAACTCAAACTCAAACCCTAATTATAACCCTAACCCTAAACCAAACACTACCCCTAACCCTCACCTTAACCTTAACCCTAACCCTACCCCTAACCCTAACCCTAACCCTAGCCCTAACCATAACACTAACCCTAATTCTATCTATAACCCAAACCCTAACCCTAACCCTAAGCCTAGCCCTAATCTTAACACAAACCCTAACCCTAATCCTAACCCTAACCCTAACCCTAACCCACCCCCTAACCCGCACCATAACTCTAACCCAAACCCGAAACCTAACCCTAAGCCTAACCCAAATCCTTACCCTAACCCTAACCCTAACCCTAACCCAAACCCTAACCCTAACCCAAACCCTAACCCAAACCCAAACCCTAACCCTAACACTAACGCTAACCCTAACCCTAACCCTAACCCTAACGCTAACCCTAACCATAACCCTAACCCTAAACCTAACCAAACCTAAACCCTAACCCAAACCCTAATCCTAACACTAACCCTAACACTAACCCTAACCGAAAACCTAAACCCTAACCCTACTCCTAACCCTAACCCTAACCCTAACACAAACCCTAACCCTAAACGTAACCTTAATCCAAACCCTAACCCTAACCCAAATCCACACAGAAACCATAATCTTAACACAAAAACTAACCCTAATCCTAACCCTAACCCTAACCCTAACCCAAACCCTAACCCTAACACTAACCCTAACCCAAACCGGAACCCTAACCCAGACCCTAACCCTAATCCGGACCCTAACCCTAACCCAAACCCTAACACTAAGCCTAACCCTAACCCTAACTCAAACCCTATACCTAACCCTAACCCTAACCCGAACCCAAACCCTAACACTAACCCTAACCCTAACCCTAACCCTAAATCAAACCCTAAACCTAACCCTAACCCTAACCCTAACACAAACCATAACCCAAATAAGAACCCTAATTCTAACCCTAAACCTAACCCTCATCCTTATCCTAATCCTAACCCTAACCCTAATTCTAACCCTAACCCTAACCCTAACCCAAAACCTAACCCTAACCCTAACCCTAAACATAACCTTAACCCTAACCCTAACCCTAACACTAACCCAGATTCAAACCTAACCCTAACCCAAACCCTAACCCTAACCCTAACCCTAACCCAAACCCTAACCCTAACCCTAATCCTAACCCTAATGCTAACCCGAAACCTAACTCAAACTCAAACCCTAAACCTAAGCCTAACCCTAAACCAAACCCTAACGCTAACCCTAACCCTAAACCTAACCCTAACTAAAACCCTAACCCTAACCCTAACCCTAACCCAAACCCTAACCCTAACCCTAATCCTAACCCTAATGCTAACCCGAAAACTAACTCAAACTCAAACCCTAACCCTAAGCCTAACCCTAAACCAAAACTTAAAACTAACCCTAACCCTAACTAAAACCCTAACACTAACCCAACCCGCACCCAAACCCTAACCCTAACCCTAACCCTAACCCTAACACTAACCCTAACCCTTACCCTAACACTAACCCAAACGCTAACCCTAACCCTAACACAAAACCTAAACCTAACCCTAAACCTAACCCTAACCGTAACCCAATCTCTAAGCCTAACACTAAACCTTTACTTAACCCCTAACACCTAACCCCAAACCCTAACCCAAAACCTAACACTAACCCTAACCCTAACCCTAAACCTAAACCTAGTCCTAACACTAACCCTAACCCTAACCCTAACCCTAAACTTAATCCTTACCCAAACCCAAGCTCTAAACCTAACTCTAATCGGAACCCTAACCCTTACCCTAATCCTAACCCTAACCCTAACCATAACCCTAATCCAACAACTCACGCTAACCCTAACTCTAACCCAAACCCTAACCTAACCCTAACTCTTAACCAAACCCAAACCCTAACACTAACCCTAACTCTAACCCAAACCCTAACCCTAACCCAAACCCTAACCCTAATCCTAACCCTAACCCTAACCCAAACCCTAACACTAACCCTAAAACTAACCCTAACTCAAACCCTATACCTAACCCTAACCCTAACCCGAACCCAAACCCTAACCCTAACTCTAATCCTAACCCAAAACCTAAACCAAACCCCAACACTACCCATAAACCAAATCCTAAATCTAACCCTAACCCTAAACCTAATTCAAACTCTAACCCTAACCCTAACACAAACAGTAACGCTAACCCTAATTCTAACTGAAACCCAAACCCTAACACTAACCCTAACCCAAACCCTAACAATAACCCTAAACCTAAACCTAACCCCTAACCCTAAAACTAACCCTAACCCTAAACCTAACCATTACCCAAACCCTAACCCTAACCCTAAACCTAACTGAAACACTAATCCTAAACCTGACCCTAACCCTAATGCTAACCCTAAACCTAATTCAAACTCAAACCCTAACCCTAATCCTAACCTGAACCCAAACCCTAACCCTAACCCTAAATATAACCCAAAACATAACCCAAACTGAAACCCTAACCCTAACCCTATCCCTAACCCTAACCCTAAACCCTAACCCTAGCACTAACCCTAACCATAACCCAAACCTAAACAAAAACCCTAACCTTAATCCTAATCGTAACCGTAATCCTAGTCCTAACCCTAACCCTAACCCTAACCCAAACCCTAACACTAACCCTAACCCTAACCCTAACCCTAAATCAAACCCTAAACCTAACCCTAACCCTAACCCTAACACAAACCATAACCCAAATAATAACCCTAATCCTAACCCTAAACCTAACCCTCATCCTTATCCTAACCCTAACCCTAACCCTAATTCTAACCCTAACCCTAACCCTAACCCAAAACCTAACCCTAACCCTAACCCTAACCCTAACCATAATCTTAACCCTAACCCTAACCCTAACACTAACCCAGATTCAAACCTAACCCTAACCCAAACCCTAACCCTAACCCTAACCCAAACCCTAACCCTAACCCTAATCCTAACCCTAATGCTAACCCGAAACCTAACTCAAACTCAAACCCTAACCCTAATTCTAACCCTAAACCAAACCCTAACGCTAACCCTAATCCTAACCCTAACCCTAACTAAAACCCTAACCCTAACCCTAACCCTAACCCAAACCCTAACCCTAACCCTAATCCTAACCCTAATGCTAACCCGAAAACTATCTCAAACTCAAACCCTAACCCTAAGCCTAACCCAAAACCAAACCTTAACCCTAACCCTAACCCTAACTAAAACCCTAACACTAACCCAACCCGCACCCAAACCGTAACCCTAACCCTAACCCTAACCCTAACACTAACCCTAAACCTAACCCTAACACTAACCCAAACGCTAACCCTAACCCTAACCCAAAACCTAAACCTAGTCCTAACACTAACCCTAAACCTAACCCTAACCCTAACCTTAACCCTTACCCAAACCCAAACTCTAAACCTAACTCTAATCGGAACCCTAACCCTAACCCTAATCCTAACCCTAACCCTAAACATAACCCTAATCCAACACCTCACCCTAACCCTAACTCTAACCCAAACCCTAACCTAACCCTAACTCTTAACCAAACCCAAACCCTAACACTAACCCTAACTCTAACCCAAACCCTAACCTAACCCTAAACCTAACCCTAACTCAAACCCTAACTCTAACACTAACGCAAACACTAACCCTAACCCTAACTCAAACCATAACCCAAATAATAACCCTAATCCAAACCCTAACCCTAACCCTCACCCTTATCCTAACCCTAACCCTAATTCTAACCCTAACCCTAACCCTAATTCTAACCCTAACCCTAACCCTAACCCAAAACCTAATCCTAAACCTAACCCTAAACATAATCTTAACACTAACCCTAACTCTAACACTAACCCAGATTCAAACCTAACACTAACGCAAACCCTAACCCTAAACCTAACCCTAACCCAAACCCTAACCCTAACCCTAATCCTAACCCTAATGCTAACCCTAAACTTAACTCAAACTCAAACCCTAACCCTAAGCCTAACCCTAACCCAAACCCTAACCCTAACCCTAACCCTAACTAAAACCCTAACGCTAACCCAACCCGAACGCAAACCCAAAACCCTAACCCGAAACTTAACCGAAAACCTAAACCTAACCGTAATCCTAAACCAAACCCTAACCCTAACACTAACCCTAACCCTAATCCTAAGCCTAACCCTAACCGTAACCCTAACCCAAACCCGAACCCTACCCATAACCCTAACCCAAAACCCTAACCCTATCCCTAACCCTAAACCAAACACTAACCCGAATCTTAACCCTAAACCAAACCCTAATCCTAACCCTAACCCTAACACTAACCCTAACCGAAAACCTAAACCCTAACCCTACTCCTAACCCTAACCCTAACCCTTACCCTTACCCAAACCCAAATCCTAAATCTAACCCTAATCCAAACCCTAACCTTAACCCTAATCCTAACCGTAACCCTAACCCTAACCCAACCCCTAACCCTCACCCTAACTCTAACGCAAACCCGAACCCTAACCCTAACCCTAATCCAAATCCTAACCCTAACCCTAACCCTAACCCTAACCCAAACCCTAACCCTAACCCAAACCCTAACTCAAACCCAAACCCTAACCCTAACCCTAACGGTAACCCTAACCATAACCCTAACCTTAACCCTAACGCTAAACCTAACCATAACCCTAACCCTAACCCTAAACCTAACCAAACCTAAACCCTAACCCAAACCCTAATACTAACCCTAACCCTAACACTAACCCTAACCGAAAACCTAAACCCTAACCCTACTCCTAACCCTAACCCTAACCCTAACACAAACCCTAACCCTAAACGTAACGTTAACCCAAATCCTAACCCTAACCCTAACCCAAACCCAAACCCTAATCTTAACACAAACCCTAACCCTAACCCTAACCCAAACCCTAACCCTAACCCTAACACTAACCCTAACCCAAACCCTAACCCTAACCGTAATCCTAACACTAATGCTAACCCTAACCCTAACCCTAACCCTAGTCCTAACCCTAATCCTAACCCAAACCCTAACTCTAACCCTAACCCTAACCCTAACATTAAATCAAACCCTAAACCTAACCCTAAACCTAACCAGAACCCAAAACCTAACCCTAATCCTAATCCTAACTGAAACACTAAACCTAAACCTAACCCGAACCCTAATGCTAACCCTAAACCTAATTCAAACTCAAGCCCTAACCCTAATCCTAAGCCGAACCCAAACCCTAACCCTAACCCTAAACCTAACCCAAAACATAACCCAAACCGAAACCCTAACCCTAACCCTAACCCTAACACTAAACCCTAACCCTAATCCTAGTCCTAACACTAACCCTAACCCTAACCTTAACCCTTACCCAAACCCAAACTCTAAACCAAACTCTAATCGGAACCCTAACCCTAACCCTACACCTAACCGTAACCCTAACCATTACCCTAATCCAACACCTCACGCTAACCCTAACTCTAACCCAAACCCTAACCTAACCCTAACTCTAAACCAAACCCAAACCCTAACACTAACCCTAACTCTAACCCAAACCCTAACCTAACCCTAAACCTATCCCTAACTCAAACATTAACTCTAACACTAACCCAAACCCTAACCCTAACCCTAATCCAAACCATAACCCAAATAATAACCCTAACCCTAACCATAACCCTAACCCTAACCTTAACCCTAACCATAATTCTAACCCTAACCCTAACCCTAACCCTAACCCTAACCCTAACCCAAATCCAAACCCAAACCCTAATCTTAACACAAAACCTAACCCTAATCCTAACCCTAACCCTAACCCTAACCCAAACCCTAACCCTAACCCTAACCCTAACCTTAAGCCTAACCATAATTCTAACCCTAACCCTAAACCTAACCCTAACCCAAATCCAAACCCAAAACCTACTCTTAACACAAACCCTAACCCTAATCCTAACCCTAACCCTAACCCTAACCCAAACCCTAACCCTAACCCTAATCCTAACCCAAACCCTAACCCTAACCCTAACACCAACCCTAATCCTAACCCTAAACCTAACCCTAACACTAACCCTAGTCCTAACCCTAACCCTAACCCTAACCCTTACCCTAACCCTAACCCAAAACCTAACCCTAACCCAAACCTTAACCCAAACCCAAACCCTAACACTAACCCTAACACTAACCCTAACCATAACCCTAACCCTAACCGTAACGCTAAACCTAACCATAACCCTAACCCTAACCCTAAACCTAACCAAACCTAAATCCTAACCCAAACCCTAATCCTAACCCTAACCCTAACACTAACCCTAACCGAAAACCTAAACCCTAACCCTACTCCTAACCCTAACCCTAACCCTAACACAAACCCTAACCCTAAACGTAAACTTAAGCCAAACCCTAACCCTAACCCTAAACCAAACCCAAACCCTAATCTTAACACAAACCCTAACCCAAATCCTAACCCTAACCGTAACCCTAACCCAAACGCTAACCCTAAACCTAACCGTAACCCTAACCCAAACCCTAATCCTAACCCAAACCCTAACCCTAACCCTAATCCTAACCCTAATGCGAACCCTAAACCTAACCCTAACACTAACCCTAGTCCTAACCCTAACCCTAACCAAAACCCTAACACTAACCCTAATCCTAACGCTAACCCTAAATCAAACCCTAAACCTAACCCTAACCCTAACCTTAACCCTAACCCTAACCCTAACTGAAACACTAATCCTAAACATAATCCTAACCGTAATGCTAACCCTAAACCTAATTCAAACTCAAATCCTAACCCTAATCCTTACCCGAACCCAAACCCTAACCCTAACCCTAAACCTAACCCAAAAGGTAACCCAAACCGAAACCCTAACCCTAAACCTAAACCTAACCCTCATCCTTATCCTAACCCTAACCCTAACTCTAACCCTAACCCTAATTCTAACCCTAACCCTAACCCTAATCCTAACCCTAACCCTAACCCTAACCCTAACTCAAACCCTATCCCTAACCCTAACCCTAACCCGAACCCAAACCCTAACCCTAACTCTAAACCTAACCCAAATGCTAACCCTAAACCTAACCCTAACACTAACCCTAGTCCTAACCCTAATCTTAACTCAAACCCTAACCCTAAGCCTAACCCTAAACCAAACCCTAACGCTAACCCTAATCCTAACCCTAACCCTAACTAAAACCCTAACCCTAACCCTAACCCTAACCCAAACCCTAACCCTAACCCTAATCCTAACCCTAATGCTAACCCGAAAACTATCTCAAACTCAAACCCTAACCCTAAGCCTAACCCAAAACCAAACCTTAACCCTAACCCTAACCCTAACTAAAACCCTAACACTAACCCAACCCGCACCCAAACCGTAACCCTAACCCTAACCCTAACCCTAACACTAACCCTAAACCTAACCCTAACACTAACCCAAACGCTAACCCTAACCCTAACCCAAAACCTAAACCTAGTCCTAACACTAACCCTAAACCTAACCCTATCCCTAACCTTAACCCTTACCCAAACCCAAACTCTAAACCTAACTCTAATCGGAACCCTAACCCTAACCCTAATCCTAACCCTAACCCTAAACATAACCCTAATCCAACACCTCACCCTAACCCTAACTCTAACCCAAACCCTAACCTAACCCTAACTCTTAACCAAACCCAAACCCTAACACTAACCCTAACTCTAACCCAAACCCTAACCTAACCCTAAACCTAACCCTAACTCAAACCCTAACTCTAACACTAACGCAAACACTAACCCTAACCCTAACTCAAACCATAACCCAAATAATAACCCTAATCCAAACCCTAACCCTAACCCTCACCCTTATCCTAACCCTAACCCTAATTCTAACCCTAACCCTAACCCTAATTCTAACCCTAACCCTAACCCTAACCCAAAACCTAATCCTAAACCTAACCCTAAACATAATCTTAACACTAACCCTAACTCTAACACTAACCCAGATTCAAACCTAACACTAACGCAAACCCTAACCCTAAACCTAACCCTAACCCAAACCCTAACCCTAACCCTAATCCTAACCCTAATGCTAACCCTAAACTTAACTCAAACTCAAACCCTAACCCTAAGCCTAACCCTAACCCAAACCCTAACCCTAACCCTAACCCTAACTAAAACCCTAACGCTAACCCAACCCGAACGCAAACCCAAAACCCTAACCCGAAACTTAACCGAAAACCTAAACCTAACCGTAATCCTAAACCAAACCCTAACCCTAACACTAACCCTAACCCTAATCCTAAGCCTAACCCTAACCGTAACCCTAACCCAAAACCGAACCCTACCCATAACCCTAACCCAAAACCCTAACCCTATCCCTAACCCTAAACCAAACACTAACCCGAATCTTAACCCTAAACCAAACCCTAATCCTAACCCTAACCCTAACACTAACCCTAACCGAAAACCTAAACCCTAACCCTACTCCTAACCCTAACCCTAACCCTTACCCTTACCCAAACCCAAATCCTAAATCTAACCCTAATCCAAACCCTAACCTTAACCCTAATCCTAACCGTAACCCTAACCCTAACCCAACCCCTAACCCTCACCCTAACTCTAACGCAACCCCGAACCCTAACCCTGACCCTAATCCAAATCCTATCCCTAACCCTAACCCTAACCCTAACCCAAACCCTAACCCTAACCCAAACCCTAACTCAAACCCAAACCCTAACCCTAACCCTAACGGTAACCCTAACCATAACCCTAACCTTAACCCTAACGCTAAACCTAACCATAACCCTAACCCTAACCCTAAACCTAACCAAACCTAAACCCTAACCCAAACCCTAATACTAACCCTAACCCTAACACTAACCCTAACCGAAAACCTAAACCCTAACCCTACTCCTAACCCTAACCCTAACCCTAACACAAACCCTAACCCTAAACGTAACGTTAACCCAAATCCTAACCCTAACCCTAACCCAAACCCAAACCCTAATCTTAACACAAACCCTAACCCTAACCCTAACCCAAACCCTAACCCTAACCCTAACACTAACCCTAACCCAAACCCTAACCCTAACCGTAATCCTAACACTAATGCTAACCCTAAACCTAACCCTAACACTAACCCTAGTCCTAACCCTAATCCTAACCCAAACCCTAACTCTAACCCTAACCCTAACCCTAACATTAAATCAAACCCTAAACCTAACCCTAAACCTAACCAGAACCCAAAACCTAACCCTAATCCTAATCCTAACTGAAACACTAAACCTAAACCTAACCCGAACCCTAATGCTAACCCTAAACCTAATTCAAACTCAAGCCCTAACCCTAATCCTAAGCCGAACCCAAACCCTAACCCTAACCCTAAACCTAACCCAAAACATAACCCAAACCGAAACCCTAACCCTAACCCTAACCCTAACACTAAACCCTAACCCTAATCCTAGTCCTAACACTAACCCTAACCCTAACCTTAACCCTTACCCAAACCCAAACTCTAAACCAAACTCTAATCGGAACCCTAACCCTAACCCTACACCTAACCGTAACCCTAACCATTACCCTAATCCAACACCTCACGCTAACCCTAACTCTAACCCAAACCCTAACCTAACCCTAACTCTAAACCAAACCCAAACCCTAACACTAACCCTAACTCTAACCCAAACCCTAACCTAACCCTAAACCTATCCCTAACTCAAACATTAACTCTAACACTAACCCAAACCCTAACCCTAACCCTAATCCAAACCAAAACCCAAATAATAACCCTAACCCTAACCATAACCCTAACCCTAACCTTAACCCTAACCATAATTCTAACCCTAACCCTAACCCTAACCCTAACCCTAACCCTAACCCAAATCCAAACCCAAACCCTAATCTTAACACAAAACCTAACCCTAATCCTAACCCTAACCCTAACCCTAACCCAAACCCTAACCCTAACCCTAACCCTAACCTTAAGCCTAACCATAATTCTAACCCTAACCCTAAACCTAACCCTAACCCAAATCCAAACCCAAAACCTACTCTTAACACAAACCCTAACCCTAATCCTAACCCTAACCCTAACCCTAACCCAAACCCTAACCCTAACCCTAATCCTAACCCAAACCCTAACCCTAACCCTAACACCAACCCTAATCCTAACCCTAAACCTAACCCTAACACTAACCCTAGTCCTAACCCTAACCCTAACCCTAACCCTTACCCTAACCCTAACCCAAAACCTAACCCTAACCCAAACCTTAACCCAAACCCAAACCCTAACACTAACCCTAACACTAACCCTAACCATAACCCTAACCCTAACCGTAACGCTAAACCTAACCATAACCCTAACCCTAACCCTAAACCTAACCAAACCTAAATCCTAACCCAAACCCTAATCCTAACCCTAACCCTAACACTAACCCTAACCGAAAACCTAAACCCTAACCCTACTCCTAACCCTAACCCTAACCCTAACACAAACCCTAACCCTAAACGTAAACTTAAGCCAAACCCTAACCCTAACCCTAAACCAAACCCAAACCCTAATCTTAACACAAACCCTAACCCAAATCCTAACCCTAACCGTAACCCTAACCCAAACGCTAACCCTAAACCTAACCGTAACCCTAACCCAAACCCTAATCCTAACCCAAACCCTAACCCTAACCCTAATCCTAACCCTAATGCGAACCCTAAACCTAACCCTAACACTAACCCTAGTCCTAAACCTAACCCTAACCAAAACCCTAACACTAACCCTAATCCTAACGCTAACCCTAAATCAAACCCTAAACCTAACCCTAACCCTAACCTTAACCCTAACCCTAACCCTAACTGAAACACTAATCCTAAACATAATCCTAACCGTAATGCTAACCCTAAACCTAATTCAAACTCAAATCCTAACCCTAATCCTTACCCGAACCCAAACCCTAACCCTAACCCTAAACCTAACCCAAAAGGTAACCCAAACCGAAACCCTAACCCTAAACCTAAACCTAACCCTCATCCTTATCCTAACCCTAACCCTAACTCTAACCCTAACCCTAATTCTAACCCTAACCCTAACCCTAATCCTAACCCTAACCCTAACCCTAACCCTAACTCAAACCCTATCCCTAACCCTAACCCTAACCCGAACCCAAACCCTAACCCTAACTCTAAACCTAACCCAAATGCTAACCCTAAACCTAACCCTAACACTAACCCTAGTCCTAACCCTAATCCTAACCCAAACCCTAACCCTAACCCTAACCCGAACCCAAACCCTAACCCTAACCCTAACCCTAACTGAAATACTTATCCTAAACCTAACCCTAACCCTAATGCTAACCCTAAACCTAATTCAAACTCAAACCCTAACCCTAATCATAACCCGAAACCAAACCCTAACCCTAACCCTAAACCTAACCCAAAACATAACCCAAACCGAAACACTAACCCTAACCCTAATCCTAACCCAAACCCTAACCCTAACACTAGCCCTAACCCTAAACGTAAACTTAAGCCAAACCCTAACCCTAACCCTAAATCAAACCCAAACCCTAATCTTAACACAAACCCTAACCCTAATCCTAACCCTAACCGTAACCCTAACCCAAACGCTAACCCTAAACCTAACCGTAACTCTAACCCAAAACCTAACCTAACCCTAACTCTAAACCAAACCCAAACCCTAACCCTAACCCTAACTATAACCCAAACCCTAAAATAATCCTAAACCTAACCCTATCTCAAACCCTAACTATAACACTAACCCAAACCCTAACCCTAACACTAACCCATACCATAACCCAAATAATAACACTAATCCTAACCCTAACCCTAACCCTCATCCTTATCCTAAGCCTAACCCTAACTCTAACCCAAACCCAAACCCTAATCTTAACACAAACCCTAACCCTAATCCTAACTCTAACACTAACCCTAACCCAAACCCTAACCCTAACTCTAACCCTAACCTAAACACTAACCCTAACCCCACCCCAAACCCTAAACCTAACCCTAATCCTAACCCTAATGCTAACCCTAAACCTAACCCTAACACTAACCTTAGTCCTAACCCTAACCCTAACCCAACCCCTAACACTAACCCTAACCCTATCCCTAACCCTAAATCAAACCCTAACCTGATCCCAATCCCTAACCCTAACCCTACCCCTAACTGAAACACTAATCCTAAACCTAACCCTAACCCTAATGCTAACCCTAAACCTAATTCAAACTCAAACCCTAACCCTATTCCTAATCCGAACCCAAACCCTAACCCTAACCTTAAACTTAACCCAAAACATAACCCAAACCGAAACCCTAACCCTAAATCTAACCTTAACTCTAAACCCTAACCCTAACACTAACCCTAAACATAATCTAAACCTAAACCCACACCCTAACCCTAATCCTAACCCTAACACTAACCCTAATCCTAGTCCTAACCCTAACCCTAACCCTAACCCTAACCCTAACCTTAACCCTTACCCAAACCCAAACTCTAAACCTAACTCTAATCGGAACCCTAACCGTAACCCTAAACCTAACCCTAACCCTAACCATAACCCTAATCCAACACCTGACCCTAACCATAACTCTAACCCAAACCCTAACCTAAAACTAACTCTAAATCAAACCCAAACCCTAACCCTAACCCTAATTCTAACCCAAACCCTAACCTAACATTAAACCTAACCTTAACTCAAACCCTAACTCTAACACTAACCCAAACCCTAACTCTAACCCTAAACCAAACCATATCCCAAATAATAACCTTAATCCTAACCCTAACCCTAACCCTCATGCTTATCCTAACCCTAACCCTAACCCTAACCCTAACCCTAATTCTAACCCTAACCCTAACACTCACCCAGATTCAAACCTAACCCTAACCCAAACCCTAACCCTAACCCTAACCCAGACCCTAACCCTAACCCTAATCTTAACCCTAATGCTAACCCTAAACCTAACTCAAACTCAAACTCTAACCCTAAGACTAACCCTAACCCAAACCCTAAACCTAACCCTAACCCTAACCCTAACCTTAACTAAAACCCTAACACTAACCCAACCCGAACGCAAACCCTAACCCTAACCTGAAAGTTAACCGAAAACCTAAACCTAACTGTAATCCTAAACCAAACCCTAACCCTAACCTTTACCCTAACCCTAACCCTAACCCAAACGTTAACCCTAACCCTAACCCAAAACCTAAACATAACCCTAAACCTAACCCTAACCCTAACCCAAAAACTAACCCTAAACCTAACCCTAAGCCAAACCCTAACCCTAACCCTTATCCTAACCCATACCGAAACCCTAACCCTAACCCTAACCCTAAGCCAAACCCTAACCCTAACCCTAACCCAAACCCAAACCCTAACCCTAATCCTAACCCTAATGCTAACCCTAAACCTAACTCAAACTCAAACCGTAATCCTAAACCTAACCCTAACCCAAACCCTAACCCTAAACCTAAGCCTAACCCTAAACCTAACCCTAACTCAAACCCTACCCCTAAACCTAACCCTAACCCGAACCCAAACCCTAACCCTAACCCTAAACCTAACCCAATCCCTAAACCTAACCCTAACACTACTCCTAAACCAAACCCTGAATCTAACCCTAAGACTAAACCTAATCCTAACTCTAACCCTAACCCTAACCCTAACCCAAACCCTAACACTAACACTAAGCTTGACCCTAACCCTAACACAAACCCTAACCCTAACACTAACCCTAATTCTAACTAAAACCCAAACCCTAACACTAAATCTAACCAAAACCCTAATAATAACCCTAAACCTAAACCTAACCCCTAATCCTAACCCTAACCCTAACCCAAACCCTAACCCTAAACCAAACCCTAACCGAAACACTAATCCTAAACCTAACCCTAACCCTAATGCTAACCCTAAACCTAATTCAAACTCAAACCCTAACCCTAATCCTAACCCGAACCAAAACCCTAACCCTAACCCTAAACCTAACCCAAATCATAACCCACACCGAAACCCTAACCCTAACCCTAACCCTAACCCAAACCCACACCGTAACCCTAACCCTAACCCAAACCCCAACACGAACACTAATCCCACCCTTAAACACTAAACCTAACCCTAACCATAACCCAAACCTAAAGCCTAACCCTAACCATAGCCCTAATCCAACCTCTAACCCTTACCCTAACTCTAACATAAACCCTAACCTAACACTAACCCTAACCCAAACCCAAACCCTAACCCTAATCTTAACACAAACCCTAACCCTAATCGTAACCCTAACCCTAACCCAAACCTTAACCCTAACCATAATTCTAACCCTAACCCTAACCCTAACCCTAACCCTAACCCAAACCCAAACCCTAATCTTAACACAAACCCTAACCCTAATCCTAACCCTAACCCTAACCCTAACTCAAACCCTAACCCTAACCCTAATCCTAAACCAAACCCTAACCCTAACCCTAAACCTAACCCTAATCCTAACCCTAATGCTAACCCTAAACCTAACCCTAACACTAACCCTAGTCCTAACCCTAACCCTAACCCTAACCCTTACCTAACCCAAACCCAAACCCTAAGCCAAACCCAAACCCAAACCCTAACACTAACCCTAACGCTAACCCTAACCATAACCCTCAACCTAAACGTAAATTTAACCCAAACCCTAACCCTAACCCTAACACAAACCCAAACCCTAATCTTAACACAAACCCTAACCCTAATCCTAACCGTAACCGTAACCCTAACCCAAACGCTAACCCTAAACCTAACCGTAACCCTAACTCAAACCCTAACCCTAACCAAAACACTAATCCTAACCCTAACCCTAACCCTAATGCTAACCCTAAACCTAATTCAAACTCAAACCCGAACCCTAATCCTAACCCAAACCCAAACCCTAACTCTAACCCTAAACCTAACCCAAAACGTAACCCAAACCGAAACCCTAACCCTAATCCTAACCATAACCCTCATCCTTATCCTAACCCTAACCCTAACCCTAACCCTAATTCTAACCCTAACACTAACCCTAATCCTAACCCTAACCCTAACCCTAACCCAAACCCTAACCCTAACCCTAACGCTAACCCTATCCCAAACCCTAACCCTAACCCAAACCCTAACCCGAACCCTAACCCTAACCCAAACCGTAATCCTAACCCTAATCCTAACCCTAATGCTAACCCTAAACCTAACCCTAACACTAACCCTAGTCCTAACCCTAATCCTAACCCAAACCCTAACCCTAACCCTAACCCGAACCCAAACCCTAACCCTAACCCTAATCCTAACTGAAATACTTATCCTAAACCTAACCCTAAACCTAATGCTAACCCTAAACCTAATTCAAACTCAAACCCTAACCCTAATCATAACCCGAAACCAAACCCGAACCCTAATCCTAAACCTAACCCAAAACATAACCCAAACCGAAACCCTAACTCTAACCCTAACCCTAACCCTAAACCCTAACCCTAACACTAACCCTAACCATAACCCAAACCTAAACCCAAACCCTAACCCTAATCCTAACCCTAACCCTAACCCTAATCTTAGTAATAACCCTAAACCTAACCCTAACCCTAACCCTAATCCAAACCCTAACCCTAACTATAACCCTAATCCAACACCTCACCCTAACCCTAACTCTAACCCAAACCCTAACCTAACCCTAACTCTAAACCAAAACCAAACCCTAACCCTAACCCTAACTCTAACCCAAACCCTAACATAACCCTAAACCTAACCCTAACTCAAACCCTAACTCTAACACTAACCCAAACCCTAACCCTAACACTAACCCAAACCATAACCCAAATAATAACCCTAATCCTAACCCTAACAATAACCCTCATCCTTATCCTAACCCTAACCCTAACCCTAACCATAACCCAAACCCAAACTCTAATCTTAACACAAACCCTAACCCTAATCCCAACTCTA